>PVIY010053554.1:0-14631 GCA_004026745.1 Myrmecophaga tridactyla | reverse complement strand
CTGAGGGCACAAGGATACAGAAGCATTCCTAAGCATGAATGATTTCCCAGCTTTCCCACTTACCCAGGAAAGGAATGGTCCCTGACCCTGAGCATATACCTGGGTGAAAGGGATTCTCACTGTGGAGAGAGGAGTGCTTTTAGGGCATGGAGGACAGGTTTGCCAATGGTTTCTCACAAGGAGACTGCACTCAAATCTAAGGACAAGTTTACCTTCTGAAACGGAAGCCAGCAAATGTCAGCATCGTGAATGAGATAAACCATCAGTAAGGAATAATTTATAAATGTGCTGTTGAGGAGACCATACACTATTGACCACAACAAGAGACCACGGTTCCAGAACGATTGTGAGAAAGACATGACTGGAATAGAACCAAAGTTAACCTTGGCTTCTCAATTGATTTGTAACTTGTTAAGCAACAGCTCTGTAAAGAATAAAAAAGGAATAATTTATTAAAAAATCCTTTTTGAGTATCTCCTATTGAATAGAAACTGGGGATAGGAAGATGAGAAGTTTTAATCAGGGTAGCTTCCCCCTAGAAGGGCATCTGATATGCAGACAACTGAAGCCATCAATCAAGACAGATGTGAACAAGCCTCAAGGTAATTCAGCAAGAGACTACCTGGTGTATTATCCAGTCTTTCCTGAGTGTTGCAATATGACAGTAGGAAATATGGGAACAAGAAATATATGAATATATAAAGAGGTAGAAAGCCATTTTAAGAAGTCTTCTCCAAGGAAGCAAAGCCTTGCTCCACAGTTGTCTATAGTGAGCACTGGGGAGAGATTGAGCAGAAATGTTTTTGAAGTTGACTGATCAACACCGACAGCTAGCTGCCATATCTTATAAACACAGTCACATGCAGACAAAGCCAACCTTCTGTTATAAACAGGGGCAAATAAAAGGGGATAAAGGTATTAGATTAAATTGTTATCTTGGTTAAGTAAGAATGAATTCTTGCTATGCATTGTGGCTTACCCCTCTTGGGTTTCCTGCCTGCTTCTCACACCTGTCTCATCGTTAAAATTGCCCCTCCAACAAAAGTGTCAAGTGAAAACTCTCCTCTTTTTAGCATGGCTCCATAACAATTAGATATTAACAATATGGCCAGCCAAGCAAAATCTTCTAGATTAAAGTGCCCATGAGGTACTTACATCCCACCAAGAAAGTAATTTGCAATTCAAATCTCCTTTCCTTAAGGTGTGCGCAAGGTATTTTTGAACCAGGCTGGTGTCCGCGGTGGTGGGAATTTTGACCTTCTGATCTACATTTCTTTGCTTAAAACTACTAAAGGAAGAAAATTTAACACACTGACATTCACTTCTGAAAGTTGACAGATCCTTGTCCTAGAATTAGAATTCGGATTAAAAGAAGGCGTTTAGCAAATCAATAAAAATGAATTTAAAAGAACAGCCAGAGATTGACAACAGAATTCTCCAGAATTTAAAAATAATAGCTATTTAAAAATGATAAATCACTATTTTATGCAGACAAAGGTATTGCCCATAATTCCATAGCCTAGTCACTAAATATGTAATCATTTATTTTCTTATTAAGTTCTTAAATTATTTGCAGCCATCTGTGTTTTTCAGGAACTGCGAAGTGTTTTTATGTCATGATTTCAACTATTTTTCACATCACAATATTGCATGTGTATTTTTACATCTTTCCACAGATGTAATAATTGCGCAGCTATTAAAATTAACCAGGTTCAACAATGTACTATAGCTGTATTGTCTTTCTTATATCATCAGGATTTTTTTTCACTCTGTTTTGTTTTGTTTTGTTTATGCTATGAACACTTCAATTTTGACAGAGTGAAAGGTAATTTTCACTTGAAATTTCTATTTATTTAATTACTAGCAAACATTCATTTGTGAAAGAACTAACAAAAATGCCTGCAAAATTTACATTATGTAATTTCTTTTGAGTGAATAGTTTACAGTGCAGTATAAATTTACAATGTATCTCTGGAAAATAAGGCATGAGTGCCAATATTTTCTCACAGTTTTATCAGAACTTTTCTTGAAGATTTTCAGTTTAACAAGTGTAAACTGTTTACATTTTACTAGAAAATTATATTTAATTACCATTGTGGTAGCATGTTTTTAAGCATTTTGTGCCTATATATAACTCCTCTTTTTTGTGAACTGCTTGTTTTTGAGCATTTGCTCACTGGAAAATATACCATGAATGTATGCCCATTCCTATCCATATCGCTTACTCTGGTAACCCGTATTCTAATTTCTGACCCTATTAATTTAAGTTTTCTAATCGTTTCATATAGGTGAGATCATACAATATTTGCCCTTTTGGATCATGTTTATTTCACTCAACCTGAGGTCTTTCAAGGTTCACCCTTGAGGTAGTATATATCAGAACTTAATTCCTTTGTATAGCTGAATAATATTCCAATTGGTGTATAAATCACATTTGGTTTGTCCACTCTTTTGATGGACACTTGGTTTGCTTCCACCTTTTGGTTCCTCACTTTCTGAGGATTTGCCAAAATGTTTACAGAGTGCCTTCAGCATTTTTATTTCCCATCAACAATGTGCAAGGTTCCTATTACTTTGCATCCTTGCCCACACTTCTGTGCTGTTTTTTTTTTTATAGTAGCACTTTTTGTGGATGAAAAGTGATATCTCCCTATGGTTTTGATTTGCATTTCCCTAGTGGCTGATGATGTTGAGCATCTTTCCATGTGTTCTTTGGTCATTTGATATATTCTTTGGAGAAACATCTATTGAAAATTTTGCCTGTTTTTAAATTATTGTTGAGTTGTGTGAGCACTATTTTAATTTGTATTCTTACAAACATAGAAAAGTACTAGATCTCCTTGTTGCGAACTATAAGTCCTTGGGAAATTTATATTTGCAAGACTCTAACTGCAGCTTTCTTATGTGTAAAATGAGGATGACCCTAGTACATATCATAGGGTATGAGAGCTGTTGGAATAACTTATACGAGAATGAACATCTATTGTTTACAATGATGTCTGGCATAAGACATGATGACGATGACGATGGCGACAATCATTGTGACAAAAATGATACTTCCTGCCAGTATGACGATGAGCTATCTCTGGGAATTGGGTCTGGATCTTCTCACCTTTAGGGAATGATGGAAGATAGAAGTACACTCTAGAAGTAAAAAGGAAAGATAGGGCTACTGTAATTTAACATAGGAAAAGAAGGAGGGTTTCATTTTGGGATGACCTTCGTAGCAGGTAGAGCTATGGGGTATCTGGTTCTGTGAGTATGAAATGGATATATATATATATATCTCATATTACAGGTTAAAATGTTATATTAAGGTCTTACCTAACCACTGATTTCCTGTCATTCAAATATATTTATTTTTATTATTTATTTAATTTTTTAAAATTAAGTAAATTATTTTTTGAAAAACTGGCAGTGGCTGTACATTTTGACACATAAACAGATAAAAAAAAATCACCAGGGTTGTAAAAAGTCAGCTTATTTTAGCATGCTATATAAGTTGACATTCTCTTGAGTAGACTAACAGATATCTCCCCTCTGATCACATTAGAGTTAACCTTTTCTTATTTCATTTATCAACCCAACATGTAAAACAGACGGACTCGCCTGCATTTAACCTTGCTCAGTCTTACAATCTCAAGGAGAATTTTTGTGTATGTATTTCCCTGATGAGGGATTTTTCCCACAATAGCGTTTCGTTTGCTCACTTTCGTCTTGAATTTAAATTACTTCCTTCCTGCCAAAGGGATCTTTCCATAAATAATAGTTTATGCTTTAAGCACACAGTGGCTCTGCTAATCCTGTCAGAAGTATGAGTAGTAAGTGTTGTTCATTACATTCAAGGCACAAGGAAATGCTAGATTATTTGTTGGCTCTGTGTGGATTAAGGTAGTTGCTTTCTTAACTGCATTAGGAACTGATATACAGCTGCTACACAGCCTGGTATGAGTTATTGTTTTAGGCTGGGAAATATCAGGAGCTCCCATTTCTCTATTGTTCAGTATTTAAGAGGCACTAGCAATGACTCTTCCTAAGGGTGGGGGAGGAAAATCAATCTCCTTCCACCATGTAGCGCTGTGAGTCCCACTCATCTTTGCTACATCTCTTCTTCTGCAGTGGGAGAGGTGAAAAAGAGAGAAAGGAAAAGAAAATGGATGGGTAAGGTAGATATTTCCTGTCTTCCTTCACTTCTTTCCGGGCTCTCTGGTTTTTTAAACTGGGGACAACCCTTTCTACTTTCATGTGTATTAATGTATTAGTACTCACTAAACTTACTGAGAAAGAATTGCCATTTTGCAGTTGATGAAATAAACTTTCTAAGAATTTAGGATAGCAGGAGGGACATTTAAATTCTATTATTCTTCCATTTCTTGTCCTTTCTTTTCACTCACACGTCTGCTAGTCCCAGGAAGTTTGAAGAGGTGAAGCATTTTCCCTACACTCTGAAAGCTGAATGTTGTAGCAGTGTCTCAATAAGTAGGTATTGATTCGACCTGGTACCTCATAGGGCATTTTTGCCTTGTCTGTGCATTTCTCAGTGTTCAACTCCTCTTACTGCAAAAACCAACCAAACAACAAACACATATGCCACCCTCCCATGGAGTGCTGAAGAGTGACTGCTAAAAGAAATTTGGTGGAATACTTATCTTGATCTTCTCCTTCCTTTTATGGACAAATAATATTATATGAAAATTAGTTTCTCTGTCAGGCTACTTGTTTGGTAATCCCTGATATAAATTATGGGCATTTCCATATTAGATGCACATACATCAAGTTCTGTCTTCCCAGCTATCTTGTTCAGCCTAATGAATAATGAAAGTGCCTGGTTTTATGTTTCCCTCTAAGTTCAAGGAGACTTTAAATACTGCCCGTGTGTCTCCGCAAATTAATATGCTGAATTAAAAAACAGAATGAAATGATTAAAATGCCATTAAAATGATCTATAAATCTTTCATTTTAAGAAAGGGCAGCACACGTAGTACATTATTCTCACAATATAAGTGGGAATAATTAGTCTCACTCCAATTAAAGTTTGAATTATGTGTATATTGGTAGAGCAGTTTGATATCTTGGTATTTTTTAAAAGACAATAAGAGGCAAGAAAAGTCATGGGAAAGAAGCATCACTTCAGAATCCTGATTTCCTTAGAAATCATTACAATAGGAAAAACATAATACCTTCTATTGAATTCTTGCAATGTTACTATATAACATATGCTAACATGGGAGTTTTGGATTCTTTTTATCTGACTTGTGGTATGTGTCATTCATTTTAGGTAAATTTACACAGTGAAGGTAGAATGCAGGCATTTTTTTCTGGAGCAAAAGAGTTTCCAGTGGCTATTGTTTGTGGTTTTCATATGTGGAGATCTTTGCATATTTTTGCAGGGCTCAGAGTATTCCAGACTCATGAAGAAATCTAGATATCATCTAATTCAATTCTAATTTTCCAAACATTGAAATGGAAATAGAAAGGTTAAGATACTTGCCCAAGAAGGCTCAAGAGTTGGGAATCAAGAGTTCCAACCAAAGCCAGGCATATGCAGGAGATTACTGTCAGGAGCACACACATTGGAAGATGCTTGGCTTGAATCTGTTCTCTGGTATGTGCCAGCTCATGGGAATTTTTAGACAAAGCATCTAACTTCTCTGAACCTCAATTATCTGACTGGTAACACAAACAAAACAATAGCTGTCTAAGTCATCTAAAATCACGGCCAGTTTGATTTTTCTGAGCAGTGTGTTGGAAGTCTAGAGCAATGGAAAAGATACCTCTAATACTCTGATCCTGGGTGCTATGTTTTCCTTAGAATTCTTGGTGAGTCCCCATTCAGCCTAAGGGAGTGCTCCTTGAATCTGTCTGCCATCTCTTTGTGATGAGATGCACTTTTGGGGGGATCGACCCTGCTTTCTACTATGGACAGGAGAGCTCATCACTGATCATGGCAATCACATAGAAATGGGCACAAACATGAGATAAACCAACCAGCAACCCAAGATCTGTGAGAGCTGGAGACTAGGTGAAGAGGAAGAATTGAAGAGAAGTCAGGGGCAAAGGAAAAGAAGAGTGTATAGAGCAGGTGTACGGATGCAATAGTGTGTGTGTGTGGGGGTGGGGGGGGCGGCAGGAGCAAAGGGAGGAAAGAGGGCAAGGGCAGAGCCCTGGGCAGAACTTGGAGAAATCCTTTCATGGAGCTAAGCACAGAGCAAGAAGCTGGAGACACAGTCATAAGTCTCCCCCAGCTCGTCCTTTTGCCTAGTGCTGGCTCTGTCTGATCCTATCATTTCACCCACTGTCTGTAGGTGGATGACAACCAAATCTACCTCAGCAGGGTATCATTTATCACACTGGAAAAGGTTACTTACTAAATGTCACCCTAGTGCATTAGCTGAGTTATGATAAGCAACTTCTAAAAGTAAGCAATTTATTCTGAAGGCGAGTTTACTCATCATAGGAGCAAGCTCAATATATCTCCTACGTATTACTGCCCTTTTACTCTGAACATGGCCTAAATAAAGACCCCACAAGAATTTCTTAACAATATATATTTTTTCTGATTTAAAAAACATGAAATACACATTGAATACAAATTAAAAAATAAAATTTGAAAGACAGAGGTCCTTTGATTTAATCAGCACCAAGGTAAGAAAACACAGGGGTATTTAGCCCAGGGTGTGCCTCATAGTAATGACCAACAGTAGGCATAATTCACCAAGAATCTGTTGTAGTTTTACTTGGTTTGGGTTTTCTATATCTGAAAGCTCTTTGATTTAAATGGAGAATAGAAGGAAGTACTTGTTTATAGCCACATTTGTTGATTCACAATATTTGTCTTTAAATTGACTTAGCTTTATCATGCATTCATTTGTTTGTGCTTGTAAAATGCTTCTAAAAGAAAAACTCATATGAATTATACTTGGGATTGTGTTTTGTATCTTAATACTACATTGATTTTTACATTATCAAACTACATGAGGATTCATACATACATTGTGTAAATTCTATCATCAATGAGTAGAATATACTTATTTTATGGAAAGAATATATGGAAGATACTTTGTCCTAACATTGATTAAGATAGCCATGATAACTGATGATATTATTGGATTTGAGAATCAGAAACTGGAGCTCAAATTAGGATTCTGTTGCATACTAATGGTACAAACATGGAAATTCCTTTCTTTTCTCCCATCTTCACAGATGGTGCTTTAAATAGTTGATACTAGTTCATAGAACTGCCATGAGGCTCCTATGCAATTGTATGTGTGAAATGCTTTGTTAACTAGACAGTTCTATGTGCAAATATAATGGGAGACTTTATAATGGGATTTACTACAAGGTAGAACTTAATTTGGTTTTCTTAAAAATTAAATATGGTTGCTGGTATGTTCATAGTAGATTTATACCGTGGTTACCTCCTAACTTCACAAGTGTAGAGTGGAGAATGAGCTGGAATTTGAGGAATACTTATTCTTTCTAGAAAGTCAGATGTGAAAATGTTTGTGTCCTCATCACCAGCTGCTCCACCTCTTTAGCTCAGTCAGTTCCGCACTTTAGGGTCTGTTTGTTGCAGCATCCCTGCTGTTGTTACCTAGCTCTGCATCAATCAGGGGTATATTTGCTGACAAGTAAAAGGTAATGAGAAATACCAATGCTTAAAAATATAGATTTATTTTCTCAAAAATCAAGGAGTCTGCTGACAAAACAGAAACGGACACAACTATAGCATAAATTTTAAAATGCCCCTTTATAACCAGGTAAAATAAACCATGAAGTCCTAGGTAAACCCTGCATCACAGAAAAAGGCATACTAAATTTCACATTCTTTACAAAACACATTTGATATCAAATCCTATGGAAGCCAGAAAAAGCTGTATTTAGAGGAAAATGTATACCCTGAAATAGCTTCATAATTAAAGGAAAAAAGTGATAAAAGAAATTAAAATTAATCTCAATAAATTTTAAATAATAACAAAAAGTAGAGAGATAGCTGTAACTATTAAAAAGTTTAAATTAATGAGATAAAACCAAAAAAACATAACAAAATGGATAATTTCTTGTCTTTGAAAAGATTATGGAAATAAATAAGCTTTTCTAAGGCTGATTAAGGAAAGGAAGAGCATGAATAAAAATATATAAGATTAGGAATGAGATAAAAATCATAATATCAGATAAACTATGAAAAGGAAAACATTATAAATATTACATGTAGTTCTACTGCAACAAATTTAAAAATCTAGAAGAAATGGATGATTTCTTTGCAAAATAAAATGATCAAAATCCAAGAAGTGGAAATGTTGAAAAGACCATATATCATTTTAGAGCTTGGAAAGGCAGTTTATGGTTCATTATGGAGAAGTCTCCAGAATTGGATATTTTATCACTGATAGCTAGATAACTTTAAATAACAGATAAATCTAATGTCCATTAAACCAATCTATATCACATAAGGCAATTTGTGTTATAAATTTGGTATAATTTCAATATCAAAAATTTATAAAGGTTTATTTATTTTAAGGTTACAGATATAAATCTTCAAAATAAAAATATTTGTAAATAAGATGCAGTAAAATATTAATTTAATAATATAGTTGTTCTACCTATGGGTTATCAGGAATCAAAGGAAGTTTAATAGCAAATCTATTAACATGGCACATACATTAAGAAATTAATAGAAAAAATCAGAAATTCATATCATTGGATGATGAAAATGCATTTGATAAAATATAGCAGGCTGGCCTCAAAACCTTATGGTAATTAGTAATACAAGAAGGTTGGTAGATATGACAGCAAATACTTGACAAAAATAACCAACAAATATCATCTAGGCAGCAAAACATATTAAAAAGTTCAATTAAAATCAGAAATGAAACAGTCCACAATTGTCACTATTATTCCAGAAAAATTTCTAATAGCAATAAGACAATAAAGTGAAACAATCTAAATTCATATAAGAAGACATTACACTACTTAATTTTGCTGAATTAAAAATATTTATTAAACGGAGCGTATTCAATATAGATATGCAAAAGTCAATTGTATTTCTTTAACAAGCATATAGAATTGGAAATAAGAAACACAAAATCCCACTTAGAATAGTATTAGCAACCATATTGAATAATAAATATATATAAAAGTGCAGGTCCTCAATACAGAAAAATTTTAAATTTATTGAAAGTCACTGAAAACAGGTCTAAAAAGGAAAGCCACTCCAGATTCTAGCAAGGGAAGATTTAATGTAATGCAACTACCCATTCTTCCAAATTTCCTATCCGTTAATTCAAGGCGACATGCAATCCCATCAGATATTTTGAGAAATAATTTGGAAAACTAAATACTCCAAAATAACTAAGAAAGAATTAAAATGTGTAATAGTTGAGTTTAGCAGGGTCAATTTGCCTGACCAGAACATTCTACAAAATCAGTGTAATCTAATTGATATGTTATTGGCATAAGAATAAAAAAATTGATCAGGGGAACTTAACTGTGAGTACTGAAATAGATTTCATGATATAAGGAAATTAGTCAGTAGCCAAAATGAAAGAACTCCTGTGACACCCAACCATGGATGAAATTTTGTCATACCAAATTACATGAAAGCAGCAAGTCATCAGAGATTTATTTAGCATCATAATTTTAAAAATTAATTCAACAGCAAATATTATGTAATAGTGTATATTCTATAAGTGTAAGAGCATATTTTTACCCATCAGGAAAAGCTGCAATTAATCACCTAAAAAGCAAAGCAAGGGATGATGAACAAAGGATTCAGAGTGACAGTTACTTTAGGCGAGGAAAAGAAAGGGATGGGATAGAGTAACTGTAAGTTGAGATGTGGTTTATTGTCAAAAATATTATCACTTATTTTGAACATGGGATTTTAAGTTATCAGAAAAACAATGAACTAAATGCCTAACTAAATTAGTGTAAAAGGATCATTCATAAAAGTAAGATGAGAATCTGGCCTGAACTAAGCATTATTTTTCTTAATAATCACATTTTGCTCCTAAGATTAAAAAATAAATTCTCAAACTGCATAACTACTCAGAGTTTTTGGATTCTGTCTTAGACAACAGAGCTTTGAATGAAACACAGCCACGTGACAAAAGGTTTCATTAACAGAATCAATATAAAAAGGATAGATTTGGAAAAAATATTCTTGCAACACATGATAGACAAAGCGCTTATGTCTGTCATATACAAGAAAGTCTTAGAAATTTAAAGAGAAAGAGAAATCACAAAATAGAAAAACAAGCAAAGGGCATGAATTAACAACTCACAGAAGAGTAATGCAAATGACCATCAAACACGAATGAATGCTCAAAATCACGAATAGAAACATTCAAATTAAAATAATATTGGGATATCATTTAATATCATCAAACTGGTAAAAATCTTAAATAGCAATAATATTTAATACTTTCAGGGATATGGGGAAAAGGGCATGAATGTTTTTTGCCAGAAATGTAAATTGTTACAAGCTATTTGCAAAAGAATTTATTTACCAGATTCTATCCAAAGTGGATATACCTATACCCTGTCACTTAGAAACTCACTTCTGAGATTCAAATCCATGGAAGTAAAGGTACCATAAGGGGCTATTTGAAAAAGGATGTATAAAATAGCAGTGTTCATTGTGACTAAAAGAAACCTTGCAAGCAATGAATGCTCATTAGTAAGCATGCATATATATTAAGATATTATGGAGCCTATAAAAAGAGTACATTTGGTCTATGTCAGATAATTCAGAGAGATTTCTACACAGTGCTGCTGAGAAAAAAAATGAAGATAAATATGGATAGAATGATCCCATATTTGTAAAGCAAGCAATGACCAAAAACACTTTATTAAAATGCTATGCAAATTTATATGCACATATATATGTAAATGCTGCTACATAATTTTATTAGTATAGAGAAAATTATGGAAGCTACATACCACATTGTTAACCCAGTCCATAAGAGGAGCTGGGTGGCTGGGGGTGATTGTGGATGCCAACAGATGTTAGAGTTGGAGAAACGAGGTGAGCAGAAACAGTAAAACGGCAAGAAAAAGTAAGGCATGTATAATATGAATCCATCAATATAAAAACTGTGCTTGTGCCTATGTGTACAAAGAAGTTTAGAGATAAAAAGATAGGTCCATGATTTACTGTTAAAAGGAAAACAAACTTGTTTTCCTATATGTCTGAATTTTGTTAAAAATAAAAGAATAAGATCCATATACACAAATATATTTGGAACAATGCTTTGTTCCTATCTCAGGTTTGATGTTATAAGGATTAGTCATGATTCATCATCCTAATTCATTCTCCAGGATTATTTACAGTAACCTTTTTTTTTAGAGTACAAACAAAGGAGAACAAAGCCAGAGAATTATTATGTAAAAACAAAACACTTCCGTAGGGAACACCTGTGTACAAAGTTAGCTACTAGGCATCATGATTCTGGATCAAAGATTATTGTATTGTGCATGCTTTACCCATATGTTTATACATCTTCTTTTATTTATACTTCTCCTTCATGAATATGTATATATTTCTGCTCAATCACTCTAAGCTTGCTTAAGTGTATCTACTCCTTTGAGATTTATGCTCATTTTTGGAGCATGTAGCTGAGGACAGATTGCAGGAAAAATCATGCTACATGATTCATAGGAGGGGCAGATTATAGCCACACAAATCACATCCCATGATTTGTATGCCATAATTTCCACCACGTTTGAACAGCATCACATCTGTTATTTACAGAAATAACCATGAATTACTTCTCAATTTTTTTAACGTTCTCAATGGTACCACTTCTCTTCATATTTATAGGCTATATTTGTGATGAGATATTGAAGTGGTATGCTGGTAAGCTAGGTTCTTTGCGAAAATGAATATATTTTTTCTGAATTCAATTAAATGAAAATGGATTGAGTTCCTACTATGTGCTCGCCACAAGCTGTGTGCTTGAGAGAATACAATTAAAATGCAAAATGTCCTTCTCTAAGTAGATTGTGAGGTTCTTTATAACAGGGCCAAAGTCAATGGTAAATTCTCTGTTGTTCAGATTCAGAAAAGTAAAATCATCTTCCTAAGGGGAGGGCAATGGAAAGATTACAAGCTATTCTATTATCAGAGGTTCTCTTTTCTTCTGCTGTTGCTACACCTAATATGCCATCATTTCATCCCTCACCTCTTGCATATTTCATCCCTGATCATGCGTACCCTTGATTTCAAAGGTACCCCTTTATCTCAGCCATCAAAGGTACCCTTTATCTCAGCCATCATGAATCCAGTGGCAACAAGAACAAATGGGGTAAACTTCCTCAAGAACTGCTTTCACCAAGTCATCCCTTTACCCAAAACCTTCACTGCACAGGCTGTGAACACTCATGATCATTGTCTTCTTTCAGAGTGCTTCATTCTTAGCCATAGGGAGCAATGTATCTGGTGTTTTATAAGTCAAAGCAAACAGACCGAGTTTCCAGTCCTGGTTTGCTGCTATTTGTGTCTTTATACATCACCCCTATGAGTTTGTGCATTAGCGAAATTGGGTATTGGTATTATTTGTGAAACAAAAAAAAATGGAGCAATGGTACCTGGCATATTCTAAGTACTAAGTAAGTAAAAGTGCAGTCCAGATATGTAGTCTTTTTCCTTTCTTCTTTCAGAGGGCACTAGCTTCTAACTTAAAGAGATTTACTCTTACTGTAATGTTGGGGTTTTCCTTCTTCTAGAACTCCACTAGTCTGAGGCATCTTTCTCTGCAGCTGTCAGTGGCATTGTTAGCTTCTCTCTCACCACAGCTCGTTAACTGTCCATATGACTGGCCCTCCTTGCAATGGCCATGCCCTCTCTGTGGAGCCAATAAGGAGAGGCTCAGTTGCAGAAATCCTTTCTCTACCACTTTACCCCTTCATTCTCCTGGATACAATCTTGCCAGCCTCTGTGAGTTTAAGATAATTTTTTTTTTACTTACGAATGAGGGAGTTTTTTAACAGAATTAAAATATGGAATTGAGAATATGAGTCAATTTAAAAATATGACTCCAAACTCCCTACATGCCTAATTTCTCTGTAAGAGAACATAAAAATATTTTATTACCTCTCTGGCATTGTTTCAGGGTCAGTTCTTAGAAGGGAAATTACAAGATTTTCTGCTCCTACTTGAGCAAGTTATTTAACCTCTCATAGCCTCCCTCATTCTCGCTTGTTTATTAAGAATAGTCACAGAAGCTTTCTCACATAGTCACCTGACCCCAGTTCCTGCCTATGGACCAGCTCCTGCCCAAATCAGCAAACTTCCTACCCCAGCATCCCAACTGGATTTGAAAGGGTTACTAAGATTGAGGTCCAGAAATGCTAGACAGAACTCAGGGAGCGTTTATTCCAAATTGAGCTGTTCAGATAAATCTGCAAAGCAGCATCTCTCTTCCGCTGTATTTTTGAATGGCAAGTTGCTAGTATGTAGGAGAGTTATTTTTTAACCATTAACTTTACTGAGGTATAATTTACATAAGATAAAATGCATCTTATGTATACACATTAAGGAGTTTTGACAAGTGTATATATCACTGCAACCACCAAGAAAGACAATTTCCTTTACCATAAAAAGTCCAATGTGTGCCTCTTCAGTCAATATGCATTCCCCAACCCTCATCCCCCGAAACACTGATCTGCTTTCTGTCACTATAGATTAGGTTTGTGCTCCATAGAAATATGACTATATATATATATAATATATATATATTATATATATATAAGCAGATTGAATGTATAGATCAATTTGGAGAGAATTGACATATAATATACTAACATAATAATGAGTCTTCTGATCCATGAGCACAGTATTTTCTTCTGGTTTTAAGATCATTTAAAATTTCTCTCAGTAGAGTTTTATAGTTTTCTTTGTGCACAGCTTGTACATATCACATTAAATTTATCACTAAGTACTTAATGTGCTTTGATGCTATCATAAAAGATATTTTTTAAACAGAATAATTGTTCATGGTTAGTATACAGAAACGCATTTTTTTTTGTCTATTGGCCTTGAATCATATGAACTTACCAACTCATTTCTTAGTTTTGTTAACTTGTTTTGTGGATTCTTTGATTGCTTTTGTACATGGTAGTGTCATTTGTGAGTAAAGCAATTTACCTCTTTCTTTCTAATCCATATTTCTTCATTTCTTTTCTTGCCTTATTGCACTCTTTAGCATTTCCAATGCAATGTTTAATAGGAGTGGTGAGAATAGATAATCTTGTCTTTTTTTGATGTTAGGGGAAAAGCATTACATTTTCCCCCGTGTGTGTGATCATGCCTATAGATTTTTCATAGATACAATTTATCATTTCGACTTTACCTTGCTGTGAGTTTTTAACATGAGTGATTCTAGAGTTTTGAAATGCTTTTCTGCATCTATTTTGTCTTTTTTTTAATAAACTTTTATTAATTAAAAAACTTAACAAAAGAACATTAAAATATCATTCCATTCTACATATACAATCAGTAATTCTTAATATTATCACATAGTTGCATATTCATCATTTCTTAGAACATTTGCATCGATTTAGAAAAAGAAATAAAAAGACATCAGAAAAAGGAATAAAATGATAATAGAGAAAAAAGATTATACATACCAT
>PVIY010053553.1:0-14637 GCA_004026745.1 Myrmecophaga tridactyla | reverse complement strand
AGACTTTCAGTTTCTTCTTTTTGTTCTTTCCTTGCCTTCTTTATATCCTCCCTCAATTCATTGATTTGGTTTTTGATGAGGTTTTCCATGTCTGTTCGTACATTCTGAATGAATTGTTTCAGCTCCTGTATGTCATTTGAATTGTTGGTTTGTTCCTTTGACTGGGCCATATCTTCAATTTTCCTAGTGTGATTTGTTAATTTTTGCTGGCGTCTAGGCATTTAATTACCTTAATTAGTTTATTCTGGAGATTGCTTTCACTTCTTTTATCTAGGGTTTTCTTGCTGGATGAATTTGTTTTTCTTATCCTTCCCTGTGTGTGGCGCTTGTCTGACTGAAGGTCCCACCAGCATAAGATGAAGTGGTACCTTTAACTTTGGCTGGGGGCGTGGTGGAGACAGAGGAGAGGTTGTAGGCTGGTTTTAATGGCTTCAAATTACCAAACCCTGGTGTCTGAATTCCTTGAGGGAGGGATTCCACCTGAGTTGGGCTTCACCTCTCCCCTGGGGAAGGCACAGGCTCCAGACAAGCCCCCAAAAGAGCTCACTTATGCCTATGCCTGGGGCAGTTGCAGCCTGAAAAGTCCTGCCGTTGTATCCAGACGCAGTCAAGCCTTTGTAGATACACAGCCACAAAAACCTCTGTTTCCTTCTTTTTCCGTCAGCCCTGCCCCCTTGGTGCCAGGGCAAAAATGAGCAACCTCCGCTTTGATCAGGTTCACCTAAGCTGGGGGCCTAATTTTAGTAGTCAGAATTTGTTAATTAGTATTAGTTCCACAATTGGCATTTGATTGTGCCCAGTCCCTGCTGCTGGTAAAGTCCTTTCCTTTCCCCTCTGGGAAGCGGCCTGTGGGGGAGGGGCGCTGGCCACCACAGTGTTGGGAACTCACGGTTCTGGGGGGTGCTCGCAGCCGGTCCAGCTGGTCCAGACTGGGGTACACTGTGTGTCTGGTCACTGACGTGGCCCCAGGAGCTGTTCTGTACTGTTTCTGGTTATTTAGTAGTTGTTCTGGAGGACGAACTAAAACACGCACGCTGTTAAGCCACCATCTTGACCTGGAAGTCCTGATTAGTACTTGATTCTTTTAGTTGCTGTTTTGAATGGAATTTTTTCCTTAACTGACTCCTCAGCTAGGTCATTGCTTGTGTATAGAAATGTTCCTGATTTTTGGACATTAATTTTACATCCCACCACCTTGCTGAATTTGTTTATTAGCTCAAATAACTTTGCTGTAGATTTCTCAGGATGTTACAAATATAGTATCATATCATCTGCAAATAATGAGAGTTTTACTTCTTCCTTTCCAATTTGGATGCCTTTTATTTCTTTGTCCTGCCTGATTGCTCTAGCTAGAACTTCTAGCACAATCTGAATAATAGTGTTGACAGTGGACATCCTTGTCTTGTTCCTGATCTTAAGGGGAAAGCTTTCAGTCTCTCTCCATTTAGTACGATGCTGGCTATCGGTTTTTCTTATATTGCCTTTATCATATTGATATAGTTACCTTTGACTCCTATCTTTTGGAGTGTTTTATCAGGAAAAGATGCTGAATTTTGTCAGTAGCTTTTTCAGCATCAATCGAGATGATCATGTGATTTTTCCCTTTTGATTTGTTAAAGTGCTGTATTACATTAATTGATTTTCTTGTGTTGATCCATCCTTGCATTCCTGGTATTAACCCCACTTGGTCATGGTATATAATTCTTTTAATAATGTTGTTGGATTCAATTTGCTAATAATTTATTGAGAATATTTCATCTGTGTTCATTAGGGAGATTAGCCTATGGTTTTGCTTTCTTATGGCATCTTCACCCAGTTTTGGTATTAAAATTATATTACCTTCATAAAATGAGTTAGGCAGAGTTTGTTTTTCCTCAGTTTTTTGGGAAAGTTTGAGAGGATAGGTGTTACTTCTTTTTGGAATGTTTTGTAAAATTCCCCTGTGAAGCCATCTGGCCTTGGGCTTTTCTTTGTAGGAAGATTTTTGATGACTGATTGAATCTCTTTACTTGTGGTTGTTTTGTTGAGATCTTCTGTTTCATACTGAGTCAGTGTACCTTGTTTGTGTGTCTCCAGGAATTTGTCCATTTCATCTAAGCTGTCTAGTTTGTTGGCATATAGTATCCTCTGTTGTTCGTAGTATCCTCTTATGATTTCTTTTATGTCTTCAGGGTCTGTGGTAACACACCCCTTCTCATTTCTGATTTTGTGTATTTGCATCCTCTCTCTTTTTTTCTTTGTCAGTCTTGCTAATGGCCCATGAATTTTATTGATTTTCTCCAAGAACAAACTTTCGATTTTATAGATTCTTTCTATTGTTCTTTTTTTCTCTCATTCATTTATCTCTGCTTTAATCTTTGTTATTTCTCTTCTTCTATTTGCTTTGGGATTATTTTGCTGTTCTTTCTCGAGTTCTTCACGGTGCGCTGTTAAGTCCTCGATTTTTGCTCTTTCTTGTTTTTTAATATAGGCATTTAGGGCAATAAATTTCCCTCTCAGCACAGCCTTTTCCGCATCCCATAAGTTCTGATAAGTTGTATTCTCATTTTCATTCATTTCCAAATAGCTACTGATTTCTCTAGCAGTTTCTTCTTTGACCCATTGGTTGTTTAAGAGTGTGTCATTTAATCTCCATATATTTGTGAATGTTCTCGTTCTTTGGTGGTTATTGAGATCCAGCTTCAACCCATTGTGATCAGAGAAGGTGCTTTGAATAGTTTCGATGTTTTTAAATTTATAAAGACCTGTTTTGTGCCCCAGCATATGATCTAGCCTGGAGAATGTTCCATGTGCATTTGAGAAGAATGTATAACCTTGTCCTTTGGGGTACAATGACCTATATGTTTCTGTTAGATCTAATTCATTTATCAAGTTATTTAACTTCTCTGTTTCCTTGTTGATCTTCTGTCTGGTTGTCATATCTATAGAGGAGAGTGGTGTATTGAAGTCTCCTACTGTTACTGTTGCTACTGTTACTATTGCTCCCTTCAGTTTTGCCAAGGTCTGTCTCACATACTTTGGTGCTCCTTGATTGGGAGCATAAATATTTATGATTGTTATATCTTCCTGGTGAATTGACCCTTTAATTAGCATATAGTGTCCTCCTTTGTCTCTTATGATGTCTTTACATTTAAAGTCTAATATGTCTGATTTTAGTATAGCTACTCCTGGTTTCTTTCGGTTACAACTTGCATGGAAAATCTTTTTCCATCCTTTCACTTTCAATCTATTTGTATCCTAGTGTCTAAGATGAGTCTCTTGCAAGCAGCATATAGCTTTATTATGTTTCTTAATCCATTTTGCCAGTCTGTATCTTTTAATTGGAAAATTTAGTCTGTTAACATTCAGAGTTATTACTGAAAAGGCATTTCTTGAATCTACCATGTTACCTTTTCATTTTATTTGTCACATCTATATATTCTTTTCCTTCTTTCTCCTTGTTTTCTTTAAATTACTGTTAGTGGTACTCTTCAATTCTGTGCCCTCCTCCAGACCTCCTTCTCCTGCCTTTTCTTTTCAGCTGGCACAACTCCTTTTATTATTTCTTGTAGGGCTGGTCTCTTGTTGACAAGTTCTTTCAGGACTTCTTTGTCTGTGAAAACTTTAATCTCTCCCTCAATTTTGAAGGACAGTTTGGCTGGGTACAGAATTCTTGGCAGGAAGTCTTTCTCTTTCAGGATCTTGAATATATCATAACACTGCCTTCTCTCCTCCAGGGTGGTAGTAAGGTACTCTGAACTCAACCTTCTGTGGTTTCCCTTGATGCAGTAGAATATCTTGCTGTTGCCGCTTTCAGAATCTTCTGCTTCTCTTCAACATTTGACAGACTGATTAGTATGTGTCTTGGGGAAGGCCTATTTGGATTTATTCTGTTTGGAGTTCATTTGGCTTCTTTGACTTGTATATTTATGTCCTTTATGAGGGTTGGGAAGTTTTGCCCCATTATATCCTCAACTACTTTTCTTAGCCCTTTACTTCTCTCATCTCCTCCTGAGACACCCGTGATTCTTGTATTTGTGCACTTTGTTTTGCTTGTCATTTCCCTGAGATCCAATTAGATTTTTTCTGTCTTTTTTTGCCATTTGCTGTTTTGAGTCTTTGAAGTCAGTTATCCTGTCCTCTATATCACTTATTCTTTCTTCTGTCTCTTCAAATCTGGTGTTGTGTGCCTCTGGTTATTTGGTTAACAGAGTCTTCAATCTCTGTGATATCCACTGTTTTTCTGTTTATTCTTTCAAATTCCTCTTCATGCTCTTCTGCTGTCTTCTTGATCTCCTTTACGTCATTTGCTATCTCACTTATTTTGATTACAACTATCTACATTATTTATTTAAAGAGTTTTTAAAAGGCAGCTTGAATACAATCCTAGCTTATCATTAAAAATATATATAAATATGTATATGTATTTATGTTCCAGAAGATATTTAAGATAGCTAAATTGTTGCTTGCTATATTATGTGCTGATATAATTTTTAGACTTACAAATAAGTCTTTATGAGAGCAAATTAAAATATCACTATCATGAAATATTATTATAGAAGCAATACATAGTGGTAAAAATGAAAATTTCAGTATCCTATTGAATCACCTGTAATTCAAGACTGCCCCAGATATTTATTTTGCACTCAAAATAGGAATAATGTCAAATTTTACTATTATACAGTTATGTAAGTGATTGAAGGAAAACAAGGACACACATAATTGATCCTTATTTTGAGTTAGTGTTAAAGCTATAGATACCTGGAAGAAATCTTCGTTAGTGAGTCTGACTCATAAATTTATGTCTTAATTTTCTTATGAAAGAAAAGAAATAATAAAAATTGCTAATTAGGGTAGGCAACAGTGGCTCAGTGGCAGAATTCTCATCTGCCATGCTGGAGACCCTGGTTCAGTTCCTGATGCCTGCCCATATAAAAAACAACAAACAAAAAAAACCCTGATAATTAAAGGAGGGGAAAATAATAGTGCTCAATATCTGTATATTTATATATTACAAGGACCTTTCACATACTTTTTTTGATCCCCACAACCATCTTTTCTGGGACAGATGTGTTATTCATTCTAATGAGGTCTTATCTCCATAGAAACTGAAGGATGCCAAGAAGAATTTGCTTTTGGACTTAGTTTCCATATATTCTAAGAATTAGTAAAAAAATATTCTTTTTCTAACTTTACTTTTCAGAAATTATATTAGCTATTTCTTATTTTCAAAATCCTTCAAAGAGAAGACAGGAAATTTCTGAAGTCCACCTTTGAATTTTGGGGGGATTCTTTCTGACTAAGTAACATTTTTAGTTGAGAGAAGTGTTTTCTTGCTTTGCTCCCATTCTTTGAAGAGGACATGAATATTGACTGCCCAGATGAAGGTGTTCTGCAAATCAGTGCTGGACTCTTGCCTTTGGAACCAACCATATCATGATTTAGGTTTGCAGAACATTGAGTCTTTTTCCCTGGCGTCTTCAGGCTGGGTTTCTTTGTAGGAGTGCTAGGATTGTTCTGCAGTGCTGATAGAAAGCTTCTACTTTTACCAGGATGTTTAACTGCTCTGTTGTATGTTTTACAGTAATCAACAATACACTTTTGGAGTCTGTGCTTTTTCACAATTTTTGCTTCTTTAAAACTGAGTGTATAATTTTTTGCTTCTCGATGGAGAAGTTTCTGTATTGGGAGTGTCAGTCTGGGCTTGGGTTTCAGATGCGCTCGAGAGTTATCCAGCACCAGCGACTGGAAACAGTAGGGACATGTTTCTTCAAAAGTGCTTTTATCTAGGGATATGTTTCTTCAAAAGTGCTTTTATCATCTCCTGGTTCCTCTCCTGTCTTTTTCTTACAGGAGATAGCACGCCTGACTGGGACAGCTAGCTTGCAGCTTCTGTGCTACAGCCTCAAACTAGTGCTTCTGCCTCATCCCAGCCACTGCTACTTCCATGCCGTAGATACCCCGCGAAAAAAAAGACACCGGCTTCCTAGTGTGACCACCTTTCTCTTATTAAGTAGAGTTGTATGACCATCTTTGATTAGTTGTTCCAGTGTCTGTGTCTCCTCTGGTGTTTTAATTTGATCATTAGGCAAGGCTGTATCTGTCTGCATTGTGATATGCTTAGTGATCTTCTGCCATCTTCATGGCATGTAAATATCTTGATTGATTTACTTTGGGAGTTGATTTCTTTCAGTAGTCTAAGGCCTTGTGTTTGTGGGATGGTTTTACGGCAGGGAGCAGGGTATGGGGTGGAGCACTCGGTGTGTAATTCATTTCAGGGCAGGCATAGGTACAGGCTGGGGATGTTATGCTGATGCTTGTGAATGTGGGCACCTAATGACCATGGAGGATGTACCTGTGCAGGTGCACCAATCTAAGGGGCTCCACCCTTTGTGTATGCTGATCTGAGTCACAGGGTACTTTGTGGACATGTATAAAGCTGTGGCAGCAGGTCGGCATTATGACTTCGTGGATCGGGGACAGATGTGACTGTGGCTGTTCAGGTCAGCACTTTCTCAGAGCTGGGGAGTATGGCTGTGGGCCGTGCGCACATGGGGTTCTACAACTGTTGTGAAGTGCGGTTCTCATAGCTGAATGATGTGGTTGGGGCCCCAAGCACATGCGTGGGCCTAGAGGTGCTGCAGAGCTCAGAGGGTGTGGGGTGGGGCTGTGTAACACTATGGGCAGGGGGGCAGGGGTAGCCTGGTTATGATTAGTGCCCGCAGCCCTGGGTATGGAGGTTAGTGTGCACAGCCTTTATGTGCTGGCAAAGCCTGTAGGGAACATGGAGGGGGAGGTAATGCTGGGGAGGGGTGCAGGAGAGGTGGGTTGGGCTGTACTTGAGTGGGGGTGGGAGGCAGATTTGTGCACTGGGGGAAGTGGGGTGGGGTACCTGGAGCGGGTGACTGGGTTCGCGTGCGTGGAGTGTGGGGTGAGTCGCCAGTCACGGGGCTGCACTGGTGAGGGTAGGACGCCGAAGGAATGTGGCCTGGCTTACTTCATAGTACCTGGCTCCTCTCCGTGCACTCCTGCAGGCTCCTGCGCCTCCACTCCGGGCTCCAGCTTTCTGCTTCTCAGTTCCTCAGCCTCTGCAACCAGGGTCCCCTATGAGGTGCGGAAGGCTCTCCCAGGTCAGCCGCACTCCCGAATCACCGCCTCATTCACCCTGCTGTCCCTTCTCTAACTTTTCTATGGAGCAGGGCTAATCTTGAGCTACTCTATTCGACCATCTTCCTAGAAGTCCTGTTTTGTTTTGGCTTTCTAAAAATGTCAGGATGTTTTCCATACCTTTGGGAACGTGGACTTTAAGGATTCATTTGTTTCCTATTATACTTAAAACTTAGTAATGTGATCTTGAGATAATTTTTGACCTTATAACTTGTATTACTCACAAGAATAATGATTTTTCTTTTTAGTATATCTGGAGACTCATAAAGAATGAGCATTCCCCAGCAACAGGATTAGAAGCATATGTTAAAATGATAAATTCAGTCAGTAAATAAACGTTTGCTTATTTTGGACTGATCTCCATAATAGGCAGGGAATTCAGACAATCATAACACCTGCTTATTTAACATTTCAATAAAATAAGTTCAAGAACTGATTTTAAATTTAATTTTTTTTTCTTTCAGACCTGTCACGAAACCGCCTTTCAGAAATTCCTATAGAAGCATGTCACTTTGTTTCTCTTGAGAATCTCAATTTGTATCAAAATTGTATTCGTTGTATCCCAGAAGCAATTCTAAACCTACAGGCTCTAACATTCTTAAATATCAGGTAAAGATTTTGTTTTTTAAAATTTCTGGTATTATGTAATCTTTTCAATTCTTTCTTCTCTTTCATGAAATCTACGTTATCTGTTCATATCAGCAGCATCTATACATGTTTTTTGGTTTTATTTCCTATGTTCCTCATGTTTCTCCCTTTAGTCTCTGGCTTTTCAAGAATTAACAAACCCTCCTAGCTGTTAACCTAATAGACCTGCAGCAGTTTTGTTGCAGTGGTTTTCCAATTACATTTTCAAATACATTTCATCAAGTGAGAATTACATGTCTTTTAGTTACTAAACTTTTGTTAATAAATTTTGGTTCATGTGACTCTGTATTTTTGTGTTATTAGGTTCTGGAAGTATAAATGCATTTATTCAACTCATCTATTTTATTTTTCACCTCTTATAAGAACTCTTTTGATGTTTTTCTTTCATTATAAAAGTTGTAAATATTATTTGGAGAAAATGTACAAATGTACAAAAGTATAAAAAAGTAAAAGATCACCTATAATCATATGACTCTAGATATACCATGTTGATTCATTTCCTTCTGTTTTTCTCAGCTTTTAGTCAGATTCTTAAATGTTTTCACCCTTCTCATGTAATATTTTTTGGAAATATTTTCATATGTAAGTATTTTACTGTACAGTTGATACACTTTAAACCCATGTTCCTACTGTTAGATACTTCATTTTTTCCAGTTTATTACCATGATAAAAGTAATACAAGTATAGCCTCTTTCTATGTAAATGTTTATTTTTCTATTAACTTAAGATACATTTCTAAGAGTAGAATTATTGGATTAAAAGGTTTTAAGGCTCATTATCTATATTAGTTAAGTCAGCAAAAGATCTTGAAAGTAGGAGTTGTGGAGTGGAGTATGAGGATTGGTCCTAGTGATTAAGAGGTTTAATCTGCATAAGCGAAGATTTATTTTTACGTTGATGATAGATGTGTTTTAGCATTTTATTTTGTGCGTTCTGATTTGTATAGTATTTTTGTATAAATAAAAAAATTCCTTTCCTTTAACTAAGTTGATATGATATATTTGAAGTCACAACCTTTCACTTGCTTTTTATAGAGCTGTATTTGGATCATTTATATATATTTGGTTAGAATGTTATAAGGATGAGGGAAATTGATTACAAAAATATGTTTATAACTCTCCTTTTGAAGGAGCAGGTAAAGATGATAGTTACCTCCCCATTTTATTTTTTCTTACATAAGTTTTACTTTGGCAAAATAATATACTCTGTTTATAGAGCATTTCATTTTATGCTGCGACAGACTTGTAAGATAACTAGGAGGGGGTATTAAGATCCCCAATTTATAGATGAAGAATCTTTTAAGAAGCAGATTAGTTAAATGCTATGCTTAAAACCACAAAACTGACAAGCCATAAACTGAAAACTAGATCCCAAATCTATTATTCTGTTTGTTCTTTGCAGGGCTTTTTTTTTTTTTTTTGTCATTTTATTGAATATGGAATGGGAAAGTTAGAAAACTTTTCTTCTATTGGTAAACTCTGATTCTGTTCTCTTTTTCTATCTTACCCATTTAGTCGGAATCAACTGTCAACATTGCCAATACATTTGTGTAATTTACCATTGAAAGTCTTAATTGCTAGTAATAACAAGTTGGTCTCACTTCCAGAAGAAATTGGGCATCTCAGACATTTGACAGAACTTGTAAGTTATTATTTCATTTTTTTTGATTGTCCAAGATCTATCGATAATAAACCCATAGTTATATCATACTCTTTTATATGGTAAATACTCATTAATGTGATGTGTTTTTGAGTTATTTTCTATATTTATTAGTACCCTTGTGCTTCAATACAGAATTAAGAAAGACCTGAAAGTATAAGTTTAATAGGCCCACATTGTGTTATAAAAAGTTTAATTAGGTGATTTCTATACTACTAAACTTTTGGGATATAAGTTGACAATCCATTTGAATTATTTAAATTAAATTTTGTTTATCCTGATGTGCTGGTTTGAAAGGAAGTATGCCCCCTAGAAAAACCATGTTTTAATCAAAATCCCATTTCATAAAGGTAGAATAATCCCATATTCAATACTGTATGTTTGAAATTGTAATCAGATCATCTCTCTGGATGATGTGATTTAGTCAAGAGTGGTTGTTAAGCTGGATTAGGTGACGACGTGTCTCCACCCATTTGGGTGGGTCTTGATTGGTTTACTGGAGTCCTATAAAAGAGGAAACATTTTGGAGAATGGGAGATTCAGAGAGAGCAGAGAATGCTGCAGCACCACGAAGCAGAGAGTCCACCAGCCAGCGACCTTTGGAGATGAAGTAGGAAAATGCCTCCCGGGGAGTTTCATGAAACCGGAAGCCAGGAGAGAAAGGTAGCAGATGATGCACTGTTTGCCATGTGCTCTTCCAGCTGAGAGAGAAGCCCTGACTGTGTCCACCATGTGCCTTCTCCCTGGAGAGAGAAACCCTGAACTTCATCAACCTTCTTGAACCAAGGTGTCTTTCCCTGGATGGATGGCTTAGATTGTACATTTCTACAGATTTGCTTTAATTGGGACATTTTCTCGGCCTTAGAACTGTAAACTAGCAACTCATTGAATTCTCCCTTTTAAAAGCTGTTCCATATCTGGTATATTGCATTCCGGCCGCTAGCAAACTAGAACACCTGACAATATTTTGACTTTTGGTGAGCCTATAGGGGAATGAGTACTTCAAAGGTGAGGCTTATTTTTCACATTACATATTGTCTTTAGAACCTGTCTTCCACTCGAAAGTAAACTATATGAGGGTACACAGGTGGTTCAGTGGTAGAATGCTTACCTGCCATGCAAGGAGACCCAGGTTCGATTCCTGCCCCATGCCCTCAAAAAAGGAAAAGATGTAAACTAAACTTTACTGCCATATATTTACTAAGAAGCCTAATTGAACTCCTTTATTTGGCACTCCTTATAAATTGTAATAATAAGAAAATACCTCTTCAGTTTTTATATTCTGGGTATGGGAATAAAACTTTTCTCATTTTATCCTCATAATAACATTATGAGATTGATACTATAATTATCTTCTTTTTATAGCTGAGGAAAGTTGGGCTCAGATAGGGTAAAGTAATTTGATCAAGATTAAGATTACATTACAGAAAAATAATTTGAAACCAGTATATTTAACTCCATAGTCCATGTTTTTAACACTATTTGTGCTACAGATATTTCTGAAATGGACAAATGCAGTTATATCTATCAATATTTGGGAGTGTAATTCCATTTAGATTTATTAACAAAGATGAACATCATGAAGAGAAAAATACACATTTTATCTAGTTGGCCCACAGATTTGCTCAACTTTTTTTAGAGAAGTTGTGGTTCACAGAACAATGATACATAAAACATAGAATTCCTATATACAGCCTGTTATTAACACCTTGCATTAGTGTGGTACATTTATTAAAATTGATGAAAGCACATTTTTATAGTTGTGCTATTAAGTATAGTCCATGGTTTAACTTAGTGTTCACTGCTTTTGCTGTGCAGTTCCATGGATTTTTTTTTTTAATTTTTATTCTAGTAACATATATACCAACCTGACATTTCCCCTTTTGATCAGATTCAGATAGATATTTCAGTGCTGATAATTATGTTCACAGTGTTATGCTACCATCATGACCATCCATTACCAAAATATTCTTCTCACTCCAATAGCAGTTCTGTACATTTTAAGCTCAAGTTTTTTTTCAGATGGATTCTGAGTAGAAAAAACAAACATGTAAAAAATCACAAATACATTAAATCTAGAATCTTTATTTTAGACCACTATATATGACCTAATTAGCCCTGTGAAATAAAGTCTGAAATATATAGTTATTGGCATTTCTTTGCAACTTTGCTTAATAATATAAACTAGTAATAATTAATATTGCTAATTCAAATTCTTATATTCAAGTCACTTAAAGTTTCTGTTTGCACTAATTAAATTCTAAATACTTAAAAGATATTCAACTTCCCATTTGGAGAATTTCTGATATTCTAACCAGTTGTAGGGACAACCAAATCAGTAGTCCAACCCCTCAGCCTTGGGGGTCACCCATATGAAACTTATTCCTGCAAAGAATAAATTAAACCTACTTAAAATTAGACCTAAGAGTCACACCCAGAGAACTCTTTTGTTGCTCAGATGTGGCCTCTCTCACTAAGCCGACACAGTGAGTAAACTCGCTGCCCGCCCCCTCTACATGGGACATGAATCCCAGGGCTGTAAACATTCCTGGCAACATGGGACAGAAATCTCAGGATGAGACAGGACCTGGCATCAAGGGATTGATCAAAAAGGGAAAGAGAGAAATGAGACAAAATAAAGTATCAGTAGCTGAGAGATTTCAAACAGAGTCAAGAGATTATCATGGGGGTTATTCTTCCACATTATATAGCTGTCCTCTTTTTAGTTTATGGTGTATTGGAGTGGCTAAAGGGAAGTACCTGAAAGTGTAAAGCTGTGTTCCAGTAACATGGTTTCTTGACAATGATTGTATTATGATAGAGCTTTTATAGTATGACTATGTGATTGTGAAAACCTTGTGTCTGATACTCCTTTTAGCTAGAGTATGAACAGATAAGTAAAAAATATGGATAAAAAATAAACAAAGGTTAAAATAAATTGGGTAGATGGAAATAGTAGTGGTCAGTGAGGGGGGGGTGAGGGGTATGGTATGTATGAGTTTTTTTCTTTTTTTCTTTTTCTGGAGTGATGCAAATATTCAAAAAAATGATCATGGTGACAAATGTGCAACTATGTGATGATATTGTGAGCCATCAATTGTATACCATGTATATAGAATGTTTGTATGTTAAGAACATTCGTATGTTTCTATGTTGCGTTATTGTTCTGGTTTGCTAGCTGCTGGAATACAATATACCAGAAACTGAATGGCATTTAAAGAGGGAAATTTAATAAGTTGCTAGTTTACGGTTCTAAGGCTGAGAAAATGTCCCAGTTAAAACAAGTTTATAGAATTATCCAATCAAAGGCATCCATCCAGGGAAAGATACCTTGGTTTAAGAAGGCTGATGAAGTTCAGGGTTTCTCTCTCAGCTGAGAAGGCACATGGAGAACACAGTCAGGGCTTCTCTCTCAGCTGGAAGGGTACATGGTGAACATGGCGTCATCTGCTAGCTTTCTCTCCTGGCTACCAGTTTCATGAAGCTCCTTGGGAGGCGTTTTCTTTCTTCATCTCTAAAGGTCGCTGGCTCATGGTGCTGCAGTATTCTCTGCTCTCTCTGAGTCTTTCATTCTCCAAAATGTTTCCTCTTTTATAGAACCCCAGTAAACCAATCAAGACCCACCCAAATGGGTGGAGACACATCTCCCCTAATCCAGTTTAACAGCCACTTTTGATTGGGAGACATCTCCAGGGACATGATCTAATTACAGATTCAGACATACAATATTGAATAGGGATTATTCTTCCATTTTACAAAATGGGATTTTGATTAAAACATGGCTTTTCTAGGGGACGTACATCCTTTAAAACCAGCACAATTATCAATAAAAATACTGAAAAACAAAAAAAAAAACATCTTGCAAAAGCTATTTTTAGATTGCTACAAAAGGAATTAAGAAATGCCCTTAGACATAGAAGGAGCCTGTGACAGAGTAAAAATTAGCAACCCCAAAACTGATTTCTACCTGATATCTTACTGCAACATACTATTTCCTCTGTTTTTTCCCTTTATCATTTTTTTACTGCAGATTTTATTGAGATGTATTCACACATTATATAATACATCCAAAATATACAGTGTCTCACAGTATCATCACCTAGTTGTGTGTTCATCATTGCATTGAATTTTAAACCATTTTCATTGCTCCAAAAAGAAAAATAACAGATGTAAAAAAAGAAAAAAAAAAGAAAACACAAATATCCCATCCCCTTATTCCCCCCTATTATTGACCCCTAGTGTTGATGTGGTATACTTTTTACTGTTGATGAAAGGATTTTAATATATTACTGTTAATTATACTCTGTAGCTTGCAATAAGTGCTTTTTTCCCATATGCCAATCTGTTATTAACTCTTTGTAGAAGTGTTGTACATTTATACTGTTTTGTGAATGATCTTATTTATATTTGTAGCATGAATCTTAAAAAATGTCCAACTGTGTTATACAATCCTATATTTAAACCTCTAGCTTTCCTTCTGGTGACAAATATGACCCTAAACAAACCCTTTCTACCAAATTCACGTACAATTCAGCGCTATTCCTTATAATCCCAATATCATGGTACCCTCACCTCTATAAATTTCCAAACACTTAAGTTCAACCTTGTTAACACTTCTGTACATTAGGCAACTGCTCCCCTTTCTCTAGCTCAGTCTATCTCTTGGTAACATACATTTTGTGTTTTATTACTATGAGTTTAGATATTCTAGTTAGTTCGTATTAGTGCTTCCTCCTGTCACTCAGTCATGAAGATGTTTCCCTATATTTTCTTCTAGGAGTTCTGTGGTACTGGCTTTAACTTTGAGTCAGTTTTTGTGTGGGGTGTGAGGTAGGAGTCCTCTTTCATTCCCTTGGATATGGATAGCCTGTTCTCCTCACACCATTTATTGAAGAGACTATTCTGTCCCAGTTCAGTGGATTTCATGACCTTGTCAAAAATGAGTTGCAGATGGCAGAATAGGATAGGTCAAGTTCAACCCTGCTCCAGGGAACAGCTAGAGAAGGGATGGGAGGTCGACTGATATGGTGATTCCAGGGTGTAAGTGATCTGGGAGGGTCTTCTGCACCACATAGGGAGACCCTGGTTGCAGAAGCTGAGGAACTGAGAAGCAGAGAACTGGAGACCGTCTGGCTGGTGCTAACAGCCTAACAGGGAAGCCTGGAGCCCTTAAGAATGCGCAGA
>PVIY010053552.1:0-14621 GCA_004026745.1 Myrmecophaga tridactyla | reverse complement strand
ATATTAAGACCGCCATTTTCTTACATATCTTCTGTGACTAAGTATGCAATCAATCTGTGCATACTCAATAATTAGATCAGCTCTAACTACATCAGCTGGGGCCACTGTGCTCATTACCCTAAACCTTGCCCACCTTTTAATTCAATAAAACTATCAGAATTACTGCAGTTTGGGGAGACAGATTCTGGGCTGATAAGCCATCTGCTCTCCTCTATACACCAAGTAATAGACTTTTTCTGTCTTCCAGTATCTGAGGAATTGGTCACTTGAGTGCATCGGCAAAAATAATCCACTGACTATGTATGATAACAACTCTCTAAACTAGATAAACACCACAGAGAAAAAAACTTGGGAAAGGTTGAGTGGGGAGCCTAAACGTTCACATGTGATAATTTGTAATATAACTGAGAAGTTAGGCTTTAACATGATTACAACTACAGAATCATTATATAACTATCCTTCTTACTTTCTGGTATATTAGAGGAAAATATCTGAAATCTCTGCACTGTAATCCAGCTGCCCTGATCCCTGATAATGACTAAGAAGTCTTTATCTTGTGCTTTTGTGATTGTAATAAAGCTGGTACTCTTTTTATCAGCTTTTTTTTTTTTTAACTTTAGAACCTTCTAATCATAAGGGTGTTTAAATCCCCTAATGAAAGAATTTGAATAAAACCAGAACCAACCATTAACTTGCTTTGAGCACGGTTTCACTCCTTTACATTTGCAAATTGTTTCTGCCTATACCTGCTATAGAAATGACAGTAATCCCATCTTCCCTCCTATCTGCTTATACTTGATATTCAGATGATGATTCTATATCTCCCCCTTTCTGCTTATGCTTGCTATTGAAATTGCAAAGACTTCATCTCTCCTTGTTAGAATCCATAAAAACCTTGAATTCCCTAGACTCCGGGACACAGATTTTTAGACCACTAGGCCATCTGATCTGCTTCATGCCAAACAATAAACTCTTTCTCTCTTTGAAATCTCAGGAATTGGTCCTTTGAGCATTATGGGCAGAAAATCAACTGCCTTTACCTTGTATCAGTAATAAGGTACCCCAAGCTCCACACCAGTGTGGGCTCAGAAAAACTTAAATAAGGAGCTGAGATATTCATCCGCACCAGGAAGTAACAAGCCCATCCCCACTGAAGCATACGTGGAACCCATGTGTGGAACCAGGACTTCCAACAATCCCCAACATTAATGAGCAGCTCCTCTCCTTCAGGTGAGGTGGTTCCAGAGGAGATGGAGTGCAGACTTTCATAACCACCAGTGGTAAGAAGCCACCCCACACTGTGCTATCAGTGGAAACCATATGGAGAGCAGTGACAAGGCACTCCCAACCCTTTCACCTAGGGAGCATAAATTAAGTTCTGGGGGTATCTGAATTTACCATGACTTTCCAGGGGTGTTGAGGAGTCCACTCCATTCTATGAGACCAAGAGGGAAACATGGGCTTCCACACTGAACTGGTATTAAAAAGGCAGGACTGGGTCATATTGTGCCAAGAAGAGGATAAGAGGAAGCCAGATAAAACTGAAAGTTCATGATGTGAAAATAAATGACAAAGTGTCCCTAATATCCCAGGTCATTCCAAAGTCACTCCGCACATCAAAAACCAGAAACATTGCACATTGACCAGAAAATAAATAAATCAACAGATGTCAACAATGAGAATTCTGAGGTGTCAGAATGATCTGAAAAGATTTTAGAACAGCTTTTACAGAATACTTCAAAGAGCAATTGCAAACATGACTGGATCAATGAAAAAAAGTTTCAGCTAAGGAAAAGAGAAACAGAGGAATTTTAGAAAGGAAAAATATAATAATAAAGCATACAATAACCAACTTATTTTTTGAAATTATTTTAACAGCTGGCTTAACAGCCAACTTACAGCTCACAAAACTCAACAAAAAATGCAATTAAAAAATGGGCAGATATAACAATGTCACATACCTACAATCCTACTAAAATGACTGAAAAAACAGTGGCGATACTGAATGCTGCCAACAACATCAAGAAACTGTCTATCACTGGTGAGGATGTGAAGTGGTACAGCCACCCTGGAATACAGTTAACTGGATTTTTCCCAGGATACTGCAAATGTATAGACATGAAAAACTGTACATAAATGTTGATAATAACATATTAATACTAGCCAGAATTTAGAAACAACCCATGTGTGAATAGTTAAATTGTAGCACACCCATATCATGGAATAGTACTCATCAATAAAGAAACAAACTGCTGATACACATAACAAACTAGATGAATCTTAAAAAAAATTATGCTTAGCAAAAACAAGCCAGTTCCAAAAGGTACATAGTGTATAACAGCATTTATATAATGCCCACTTCTCTCTGACCAATACCCTCTTTAATCCTTCACATCAATGGATTAGCTTTAATTAATATAATCTTGTCATTTCAAGAATATTATCTAAATTGATGAGCAATATTCCATGACATGGATGCACTACAAAAATGTTTAATACAAATAAAGTTTGAAAATTAAAGGTAAAATAAAATAAATGTAATAAAAGGAGAAAGAAGTTAGAAACAATTAATGAATGATTTGAAAATATCCAATTTGATTTGGTCATTTCCTTTATATAATCCAACAGTAAATTCATATTCATTTGTTTGAGAAAGAAACACCCCTGTATGTGGTATTCATGAAGGTTTTCTTCACCTCTTCCTTCCTTAGGGTATAAATAACAGGGTTTAAATGCAGGCCACCTGAGGTATAGAGCACTACAATTCCCTCATTAAAGGGATTCTTTGTTGGTCAAGAGGTCATGTAAAAGATGCAGCTACCATAAGAGAGGGAAAACACAACCATGTGGGAAGAACACATGAAAAATGCCCATTTCTCCTGATTAGTTGAAGGGACTTTTAGAATTGTCAATGAAATCAATGTAGGCATAAGATGTTATCATCATTACCAATAAGACCACAAGTGTCACAATAGCTGAGATGAAAATAATCCTCTCAATTACCCCTGTGTCTGAGCAGGAAATCTGGAGGAGGGGAATAGTGTCATAGGCAATATTGTCGAAACCAGTGTTAAAAAGTTATTTGGCTTAGTTTTTATTTTCCTTCTAGGGTTGTAGTCATATTATTTACTGGAAATAATATTTGGTCTATAAGTTTCTTCTTACATTAAATATAGGATTTTTCTCCCAACATATTGATTATATTCTTTTTTTTTTGAGTATATAAAGCACTATCATGTTTCTAAATCAGGGACAAATATACTCAGAAATATATTTTCAGATATATTCCCTCCTTCTTCATCAGTAATTTTTACTCAATTCTAACTTAACAACTGTAGTTGCACAACACTTTTGGTCTCTGATTTTTTCTTAATTTAATTATCTTTACATGAAGAGATAAATTTTCCTTTACTGTTACTATTCTCTCTCTCTCTCCCTCTCTCTCTCTCTCTCTCTCTCTCTGAATTCCATTCTGGAGAAATTATAATAGATGTACTTCTCCTGACCTTTTCTCTCTTTAAGAACAACTTAAGGACATGATATAAAAGACAAATATCTTGAAAGATGCTTCAAAGGAGGTAGAACAGCTAGTAACTTTGCAATTAAGAATTACATGTTGATGAGTACCTGAGGTTTTCATTTTGTCTTATACATCATTTACTTGAAGGTGACATAGGACTCTGAACATCTTAATGGGCACACTGAAAAAAGAAAGAAGAAAAAACATATTAATAGCTTGCTTTTTTTAGCCAAAGAACAAGGAAAGCCAGCCAAACGAGTAAATTAATTTTTATACAACTTTTCTAATCTAGACAAATATCACTCAATAAAAACTTCGTAAAGGCTAAGTGGAGAGTCTACATTTTGGCACTTGTAATAAGGAACCTCAAGCCCCCCAGTAGCATGGTGACAGAGAAGGCCAAGTAAGGGGCTGAGATTTTCACCCACACCAGGAAATATCAAACCCTTCCCACTGAAGTGTCAGTGAACACTGTGTGTGGAAGCATGACTTCTGAGTGTTACTGAGCAACTCCTCATCCTCGGGTATAGGGGTATCAAAGAAGCCAAGTAGAGAATAAAGATGTTCCTAACTCCCAGGGGTAAGAAGTCTCCCCACCCACCACTGTAATGTTGTGGAGGCCATATGGAAACCAGTGGGACAAGGCACTCCCACCCTTCTCAGTCAAGTGTAAGTGAAGACCCAGGGAGGTCCAAATTGCCACCACCACCCAGGAGCAATAAGAATCCACTCAATCATGAGAGGTCCCAAGTAAACATGGGCTTCTTTGAATGCCTGGAAGCAAGGAGAGATTGCTGGACTGTGCCAGGGAAGGGTCAGAGGAAGCCAGCTAAAACACAAACTTTATCATGCAGAATTAGATAACAAAATACCCACAGAGCCCAGATTTCACTCATAATTTGGTTCAAATAATAAGAATGAGGAAAATTCCTTGCTGAATAGAAAAAAAATCAATATATGCTGATAATGAGAACACAGAGATTTCATAATTATCAGAAAAATTTTAAACAGCTTCTAAAAAATTCTTCAAAAAGAGAAATTACAAACATGATGAATCAAAGAAAAGTCTCGCTAAAAGAAACAGCATCTATAAAAGAGAAGTAAGGGCGGTGCAACAGTGGCTCAGTGTCAGAATTCTCACCTGCGGTGCTGGACCTTGGGTTTAATTCCCAGAGCCTGCCCAAGGCAAAAAAAGGGGGGGGGGGAGAGAGAGAGAAGAAACCAAAATGGAATTTTAGAAAGGAAATATATAATACCTAAATTTATAAAAAATGTCACCTCGATAGCTGGATCAAGAGTCAAAACTTTCAAAACTCAATAGTAAACAAAAAGCAATTAAAAATAACAAAGACAGGAAGAGGCAATTAAACCACAATGAGTTATAACTACATTCCTACCAAAATGGTAAGAAAATAACGACCACACTGAATGTTGGCAAGGACTTCAAGAAATTTCTCGACTGTACATTACTGGTGGAGATGTAAAATGGTACAGTGCAACCTGGAACACAGCAGTTTCTTTAAAATCTTAACAGGTAAGTATTATACTATCCAACATGTGCACTCTGAGATGTTTTCCAAGGAAATGAAAAAGAAATTACAGATCTATATTTCTTATGAATAAAGATGTAGAAATCATCCACAAAAAATACTAACAAACTGAAAATTTATGTTCATCCAAAAAATTTATATAAATATTGATAGAATCTTTATTCATAGTAGCTGCAAGCTGGAAGCAACCAAGGTTTCCATCAATGAGAGAATGGTTAAACAAATTGTGGTGCATCTGTACCATGCAATATTACTCATCGATAAAGGAAAAAACTGTGGATACACCCAAGTGGATGAATCTCCAAAAAATTATGCTTAGCAAAGATAAGCCAGTCGAGAAAATTACACAGTTTATAAAACAGCTTTCATGTAATATTCATAAAATGATGAAATTATAATAATGAAGAACAAATTCGTGGTTGCCAGGGATTAAGGAGAGAATGGGACAGGGAGAGATGGGTGTGGTCATAAAAGAGCAACGTGAGGGATCCTTGTGCTGATGTACATGCCCTGTGCCTGGCTCTGTTCTGGTTATGGTATTGCACTACAGTTTTGCAATTTGTTACCATTGAAAAATTTAGTTACAGTGCATAGGATCCCTATCATTTTTTTTTAATTTCTTTTAAATACCAAAAAACACCAAACAAATGCAAACATTCTTATTTTGATCTTTCCATTCAACATGTATAATCAGTAATTCACAATATCATCACATAGTTGCATATTCATCATCCTGATCATTTCTTGGAACATTTGCATGTATTCAGAAAAAGAAATAAAAGGAAAACGGAGAAAAATGTATACATACCATACCCCTTACCCTTCCCTTTCATTGATCACTAGCATTTCAAACTAAATTTATTTTAACATTTGTTCCCCCATTATTTATTTTTATTCCATATGTTCTACTTGTCTGTTGACAAAGTAGATAAAAGGAGCAAGAGTCACAAGGTTTTCACAATCACACAGTCACATGGTGAAAGCTATGTCATTATACAATCATCTTCAAGAAACATGGCTACAGGAACACAGCTCTACATTTTCAGGCAGTTCCCTCCATCCTCTCCATTACATCTTGACTAACAAGGTGATATCTACTTAATGCATAAGAATAACCTCCAGGATAACCTCTTGAATCTGTTTGTAATCTCTCAGCCATTGGCACTTTATTTTGTCTCATTTCACTCTTCCCCCTTTTGGTCGAGAATGTTTCCTCAATTCCTTGAGGCTGAGTCTCAGCTCATTCTAGGATTTCTGTCCCACATTGCCAGGAATGTCCACACTCCTGGGAGTCATGTCCCACATAGACAGGGGGAGGGCAGTGAGTTTGCTTGTTGTGTTGACTGGAAAGAGAGGCCACATCTGAGCAAGAAAAGAGATTCTCTTGGGGGTGACCTTTAGGCCTAATTTTAAATAGGCTTGACCTATCTTTTGTGGGGTTAAGTTTCATATGAACAAACCCCAAGGGGCTCAGCCTATAGCTTTGTTGTCCACACTGCTTGTGAGAATATCAAGAATTCAACTTGGGGAAGTTGAATTTTCCCCCTTTCAAACCACTCCCTAAAAGGGACTTTGCAAATACTTTTTTATTCACTGTTCAAATCACCCTGGGATTTATCGGGGCATCACTCTGGACAAACCTACAAAATCTCATGTCCTACTCAAGGTTCCATGTACTTGTGATGTTCAATTAAGCTGTCTACATAAGTTATATTAGGAAATGCACTAGTCAAAATATAAATTTTATACCACATAAACATTCTTTGCTTTAGTCTCACACATATGTTGAAATTTTAATGTATTAATTACCATTTATTTTCAGCAGCCTGCAGTAATGACATTCCTTTGTTCTTCCTCATGTAAAAACATTTTTAAAATTTGTACATTTAGTCACTATCATTGTACACTCTAGGTATTTCTAGATTATACCATCTCAGTCTTTATCATCTATCTTTCTTTCTGATTTCATTTGTGCCCCCAGCCTTCCATCCTCGATCATTCTCACATTCAGCTCATTCAGTGTTTTAACATAATTGTATTACAGTTAGGTGGTATTGTGCTGTCCATTTCTGAGTTTTTACAATAAGTCCTGTTTCACAATCTGTATCCCTTCAGCTCCAATTACCCAATATCTTACCCTATTTCCATCTCCTGATGGTCTGTGCTACCAACAAAATTCTCCAAGTTTATTTACTAATGTCAGTTCATATCAGGGAGACCATACAGTATTTGTCCTTTTGTTTCTGGTTAATCTCACTCAGCATAATGTCCTTAAGGTCCATCCATGTTGTTACATACTTCATAACTTTATTCTGTGTTACAGCTGGATAATATTCCATCATGTGTATATACCATAGTTTGTTTAGCCACTCGCCTGTTGATGGACTTTTTGACTGTTTCCATGTCTTTGCAATTGTAAATAATGCTGCTATAAACATTGGTGTGCAAATGTCCATTTGTGTCCTTGCCCTCATGTCTGAGTAGATACCTAGCAATGGTATTGCCTGGCCATATGGCAATTCTCTATTTCACTTTTTGAAGAACTGCCAAACTGCCTTCCACAGTGGTTGTACCATTTGACATTCCCACAACAGTGGATAAGTGTGCCTCTTTCTCCACATCTTCTCCAGCACTTGTCATTTTCTGTTTTATTGATAATGGCCATTGTGGCGGGTGTGCGATGATATCTCTTTGTGGTTTTGATTTGCATTTCCTTACTAGCCAGGGAAGTTGAGCATCTCTTCATGTGCCCTTTGGCCATTTGTATTTCCTCTTCTGAGAAGTGTCTGTTCAACTCTTCTGCCCATTTTGTAATTGGGTTGGCTGTCTTTTAATTGTTGAGTTGAACAATCTCTTCATAAATTCTGGATACTAGACTTTTATCTGATATGTCATTTCCAAGTATTGTCTTCCATTGTGTAGGCTGTCATTTTATTTTCTTGATGAAGTTCTTTGATGCACTAAAGTGTTTAATTTTGAGGAGTTTCCATTTATTTATTCTCTCTTTAATGCTCTTACTTTGGGTGTGAGGTCAAGAAAACTGCCTCCAAGTATAAGATTTATAAGATATTTCCCTACATTTTCTTCTAACAGTTTTATCATCTTAGATCTAATGCTTAGGTCTTTGATCCATTTTGAGTTACCTTTTGTATAGGGTGTGAGATATGGGTTCTGTTTCATTCTTTTATATATAGATAACCAGTTCTCTAGGCACTATTTATTGAAGAAACTGTTCTGTCCCAGGTGAGTTGGCTTGACTGCCTTATCAAAGATCAATTGTCCATACATGAGAGGGTCTATATCTGAACACTCTATTCAATTCCATTGGTCAATATATTTATCTTTATGCCAGTACCATGCTATTTTGACCACTGTACCTTCATAATATGCCTTAAAGTTAGGTAGCATGAGACCTCTGACTTCATTTCTTTTTCTCAGGATATTTTTAGCTATTCGGGGCACCCTGCCCTTCCAGGTAAATGTGGTTATTGGTTTTTCTATTTCTGAAAAGTAAGTTGTTGGCATTTTGATTGCTATTGCATTGAATCTGTACATCAATTTAGGTAGAACTGACATCTTAGCTATATTTAGTATTCCAATCCGTGAACACGGTATGCCTTTCCATCTATTTAGGTCTTCTGTGATTTCTTTTAACAATTTCTTATAGCTTCCTTTGTATAGATCTTTTGTCTCTTAAGTTAAATAAATTCATAAATATTTTATTCTCTTGGTTGCAATTGTAAATGGAATTCATTTCTTGATTTTCCCCTCAGGTTGTTCATTACTAGTGTATAGAAGCACTACAGATTTTTGAGTGTTGATCTTGTAACCTGCCACTTCGTTGTACTCATTTATTGGCTGTAGTAGTTTTGCTGTGGATTTTTCTGGGTTTTTGACATATAGTATCATATCATCTGCAAACAGTGAGAGTTTTACTTCTTCCTTTCCAACTTTGATGCCTTGTATTTCTTTTTCTTGTCTAATTGCTCTGGCTAGAACATCCAATACAATGTTGAATAACAGTGGTGATACTGGACATCCTTGCCTTGTTCCTGATCTTAGGGGAAAGTTTTCAGTTTTTCCCCATTGAGGATGTTATTAGCTGTTGTTTTTTCACATATTCCCTCCATCATTTTGAGGAAGTTCCCTTCTATTCCTATCCTTTGAAATGTTTTCACAGGAAAGGATGTTGAATTTTGTCCAAGGCCTTTTCTGCATTAATCAAGATGATCATGTGCTTTTTCTGCTTTGATTTGTTGATATGATGTATTGTATTAATTGATTTTCTTATGTTGAAACATCCTTGCATACCTGGGATGAATCCTACTCGTCATGATGTATAATTATTTTAATGTGTTGCTGGATCCGATTTGCTAGAATTTTGTTGAGGATTTTTGCATCTATATTCATTAGAGAGATTGGTCTGTAGTTTTCCTTTATTGTAATATCTTTGTCTGGTTTTGGTATGAGGGTTCTCTTTATTACTTTTGACAATTGCATGTGAATCTACAATTATCTCAAGGTATGAAGTTTAGCTTAAACAAAATAACAACACATAGGAATTAAATTTAGGAGGACAAAAAACAAGTATTTGTGAAAGGAAGTCATAGATTCATGTTTATTTTATGTATTCATTTAATAGTGTATAAACATTTCATATCAATTTTAGAAATATTCCAAATTTGTTTTCAGCTACAGAGTCTTTTGTGAGGATGTACATCAGTTTATTAAACCACTCTACTACATGTGAGCTATGGGTTGCTTCCAATTTTGACAATCACAAGGAATATAACAATAAATAATCTTTTCATATTGTTAGGGAAGACGATCAGGATAAATTTTTAAGATAGTAATTGCCAAATGAAAGGTAAATCCTATGTATTCTTTGTAAACTATTGCTAAGTTGTCCTCACATGAATTCAACCAATTTCTATTCCCTTCACCAATTTATGAGGATTTCTGTTTCCCTACAGTCTCATTAAAACAGTGGGCTATTAAACAACTTAAGTTTTATCAATCTGATAGGTGAGAAATGGTAAATGAGTATTACTTTATGTTTCTTTAATTATGTGTGGGATTGCATATATTTTCATTAATTGAATTATTTCATAAATATATATGACTAAGTATGTATATACATATGTATGTAATTTTTGTATTTTACATTTACTCAATTATGCACTGTTTATACTTCTTTTGTTTCTATCAGATTTTTTGTCTATTGGCTCACATTTTCAAAGAGTTCTTTATATATCAGGGATATTAAACTATCATCTGTGATATGTGTTGTGAATATTTTCCCCTACTATGACAGGAAATTTTTATGTTGTTTATGAGGGTGTGTCTCTTTTTGAATACTATGAAAATATATTGCTTTTATTTTTGCAATGTCAAATATGTTGATTTCCTTTCTACCTCTTTGAATCATTATTTCATTTGTGGCAATTTGCTCTGTAATGCCTCTGCAATGCTTTTTTGTCTGCCCCATGTATATATTATCCAGATGACAGGACTCAATCTCACAGTTTGAGGTTGGGAGAGGCAGGAGCATTACTTCATGGCAGCAACAAAACACAGTATTCTTCTCACAGGTAGACCAGGGAAGGGCACCTTCCTTTTATTGCAGAGAGGTGGAAATTAATGGCTGTGGGCTTTTCACATCTGTCCTTTATAATGTTGAGGAAGTTTACTTCTATTCCTTGTGCTCTAAGTATTTTTATCAAGAAAGGGCTCTAGGTTTTGTTGAATGCCTTTTCAGCATCAATGGAGATGACCATGTGACTTTTTTCTTCATTCTGCTAATGTTGTACATTACCTTGCATAACAGCAATAAACCCTATTTGATCCTGGTGTATAATTCTTTTCATTTGCTGTTGGATTCAGCTTGATGGTATTTTGTGGAGGATTTCTATATCTGTATTCATAAGAAATATCTGTCTGTAACTTATTCTTCCTGTAATATTTTTTATCTGGCTTCAGTATGAGGGTGACACTGGCCTCAGAATGAATTAGTATGGCCTCATCATTTTCTTTTGTAAGAGTTTGAGCAGAATTGGAGTTGCCTTCTCTTTTTTTGTTGTTAGTAATATTCCCCTGTGAAGCAATCTGGTCCTGGGCATTTCCTTGTTGGGAGGTGTTTAATTAATGATTAATACTTTACTAGTAATTGGTTTGTTGATATTATCTACTTCTTCTTGGGTCAGTGTAGAAAGTTTTTGAGTTTCTAAGAATTTTGTCCATTTCATCTAGGTTATATAATTATTGGTGAAAAGTTGCTCTTGGTGTCCTTTTATAGTTCTTTTTATTTCAGTGGGGTGGGTCATAAGGCACCAGTTTTCATTTCTGATTTTCATTATTTGCATCCTCTCTTTTTTTTCTCTGTCGGTCTTGCAAAATGTTTGTCAATTTCATGGGCCTTTTCAAAGAACTAACTTTTGATTTTCTTGATTCTCTCTATTGTTTATTTTTCTCTATTTCATTTACATCTGCTCTAATCTTTGTTTTATTTTTCCCCCTTTGGCCAGTTTGTATTAAATCTTCTCTTCTTTTTCTAGTTTTTTTTTTTTTTTAATTTGCATATGGGCAGGAGGCACCAGGGATCCAACTCCAGACCTCCAGCACGGCAGGTCGGAGCCCTGCCTGCTGAGCCATGGCAGCCGCCCTCTAGTTTTTTTTTGTTTTTTATTTTTTGGTATGGTTTCTAACTTGAACTCTTTCTTCTTTTTTTAGAACTATAAATTTCCCTCTCAATACTATCTTTGTTGCATTTCTTAAGTTTTGTGATGTTGTATCTTCATTTTCACTTGTCTCAGGATATTTCCTAGTTTCCCTTTTGATTTCATCATTTTTCCATTTGTTGTTTAAGAGTATGTTGTATGATTTCCAAAATTTTGTGAATTTTCCATGTCTCCTTCTGTTATTGATTTCTAACTTCATTCCTATGTGGTAAGAGAAGATCCTTTCAGTTATTGAAATTTTTTTTGTGACCAAACATATGATCAATCCTAGAGAATGATCCATTTGCACTCAAGAAGAATATGTATTTTTTGTGGTTGGATGAATTGTCCTATGCTTGTCTGTTAAGCCTAGTTGAGTATTATTAATTGAATAATTGAGTATTATTTAATTATTGAATATTCTTACTGATTTTCTAGCAGAGATGTTCTACATATTAATGATAATGGTAAATTAAATTCTCCCACTGTTAATATAGAAACTTCACTGTCTCCCTTCAAATCTGTCAATATTTGCTTTATATATTTGGGGGCTTTGCTGCTAGATGTAAATATATTTATAATTGTTACATCTTGCTTGTTGAAATGACCCCTATTAAATAGTATATGATGACTGTCTTTGTCCCTGTAACTCATTTTTTTCATTTGAAGTTTGTTTTATCTGATATTAAAGTATAGCTACCCCAACTGTGTTTTCTGTACTACTTGTATTTATATATATATTTTCCATCCTTTCACTTTCAACCTAGTTGCATGTTTGAATTTCATATGAATCTCTTGAAGACAGTATATGGTTGGGATATGTTTTTACCTATTCTGGCAATCTCTGCCTTTTGACTGGAGAGTTTATTCCATTTGACCTTTCAAAAAATCACTACTGATAATGCAGGACTTTATTCTTCCATTTTGTATATAACATGTGTAGGTTTTATAACCTTTCTGTCACTCACTTCTTCCATTAATACCTACTTTTATATTTGTTTGATTTCTTGAATCATACGGTGTTGAATAATTTCTCTTTTATAGCAGGGTATTTTTTTATACAATTTCTTTTGGTGTCCATGGGTTAAATCTGAACATCATATATGTTCTCTAGAATATAGGTTTAGTTGTGATAAATCCCCTCAGCTTTGTTTATCAGGGAATATCTTAGTATCTCACTGATTTTTAAAAGAGAATCTCACTGTATATAAAATTCTTGATTCAGATTTGTTTGCTTTCAGCACTTTAAATATTTCAATCCACTGATTTCTTGCCTCTGGTTTCTGATGAGAAATCAGCACTCAATTTAATCAATACCACCAAATATCTAAAGCTTTGCTTTACTCTTGCAGTTTCAGAACTCTTTCATTGCTCTTGGTTTCTATAGAGTGATAAATATATGATGAGATATAATTTTCTTCATGTTTATCTGTTTGGCATTTTCTTGTCTTCCTGGCTGTACAGAGTCATGTCTTTTGTTGAGTTTGACAAGCTGTCTCTCATTATTTTTTTGGCTATTCCTTCACCCTTTTCTTTCTTTGTTCTCCTTCTGGGGGTCCCATAATGCATATATTGTTACATTTGATGGCTTTCCAGAGAATGAGTCTTGCAGACCTGGGGAGTGGAGAGAAGAAAAAGAGGTAGGAGTGAAGAGGCAGCTGGATCCTGCACAGAGGGAACGACACTCTCTTGAGAAATGGGCAAGTCTATGAACCTCAGAGAGGTCATTGCTGGGGGGTGGGGGGGAAGACAGACATCCTAATGTCCCTTATCCCCAACCGAGGAAAATGGGTGACCAATCTCTGGATGAGGCATCCCCGGAGCTGGAGAGGGGAGGGGCATCAAGGCTAGGTGACAGCTCCCCACTGCCGGAGAGGATCATGGATCTAGCCCTAGGATTTTTCAGAAATACAGTAGCTAGGGGACAGTTCCCCTTCAGAGCAGACCTCTGAAGAGGTCCCAAGACTCACTCAGCTGTGGAACTACTGTCCGGTGCTGTTTGCTTGGTCAGCAATGGTGAAGTGGAAGCTCCCCACTGATCAGTTTTTCTCAAAAAAGTCTCCTGGATTTCAGCACCAATATTTTAGGTTTGAAGAAGGCTCAGAGATAAATTGATTATTGGCAAAGGAATTTATTCAGGCACCAGCAAGGTAGGGGTCTGAAGTCAGACTGCAGCCTGCCTGGGAGAATAATGGAGGATCTTTTATATTTGCCTATATTTTATATAGGCAAGGTGATTAAGTGGTGTGGGGGGTTGGAGGGTGAGGGAGAGGAAAGGACCTTGAGCCATTGGCCCGGGAGGGAGGAAGAGTAGATTGGGATATGGACTGAACAGTCAGTGTTGATGTCCCTGGCTGTCAGTAGAGGATGGCTTTTGTTATTTTTGCCCCTTGTTCAGGGTCCAAGCTTATTATTCCAACAGTCAGTGATTGGTTATGCTTACACCTAGACTTGGGCGAGAGGAATTTTATTTCCCTTTCAGTCACCAGTTTGCTAGCCAGGGGCTGGACACCACAGTGGCCTGCTGCAAGAGTGCAGGATGGGATTTGATCAGTGACTGGAAAAATATTTGCAAGCCCCCTCCAGGGAATGGTGAGAATGGGGAGAAATTCAACTTCCCCAAGTGGAATTCTTGTTATTCTCACAAGCAGTGTGGACAACCAAAGCTATAAGCTGAGCCCCCAGTCTTGGGGCTTGTTCATATGAAACTTAACCCCACAAAGGATAGGTCAAGTCTACTTAAAATTTAGGCCTAAGAGTCACCCCCAGGAGGGCCTCTTTTGTTACTCAGATGTGGCCTCTCTCTCCAGCCAACATGATGAGCAGTCTCACCAC
>PVIY010053551.1:0-14662 GCA_004026745.1 Myrmecophaga tridactyla | reverse complement strand
CATAGCCTTATTCATAACATAAACACACTAAATGTTAATCTAGCCAACATTACAATATAACTATACAGGGAGGGTGGGATAGGGGAAAGGTGCTGAGAGAGGGAACAGATGGAGTAGATGATGCCAAAAATGGAATAGTCCTAAAGAAGTCATACAAACATGTTATTGAGAAAAATAGAATTAAATATATCAAAATAATCAACATAAAAAAAATCCTCTAGTAGAGAGTATTCTCCTGAGTCTTAGGGTATATTTATGACCTTGGAGGAATTCCTCAGACTTCAGTTATCCCCTCGGTTCAGCAAGGAACCTTGGGCTTCTCCCTCCCCCAGAGGATATCAACTGTGATCATTCACCTTCCCTGCTTCTTCTCTCTCCTTCCAGAAGTCATTTCCACTGACCATCAGGCAAGAGAAGGGAAAACTAAAAACACCCACTCATTTTGCTTTGCTCTAGATTGAGGGATATCAGTGAAAATTCTCAAGATTTGTATTCTCATACACATGACTTCTGGAAATAAAAAAGCAGAGAAGGAAAGGAAAGGAAAATTGAACCTTTACACAAAGTGACACTGAAAAAAAATACTTTGGCTAAATAATATAAATTTAAAATTGCAAATAGTGACAATGTACCTGTTAATAGTAACATATGCTGTCCTGGAAGGGAAAAGAAGGTAAAAAGAGTACTCGTGAAGCAATTGCATAATTATTCCTGAAGTTTTGAGGCTGATAAGGCAGGACAAGGTTTTGCCAAATATGCCCCTCACCAAATTTTGTTTGCACAATCGGGAAAAAGAATAAATACCCAATTACTGAAAATCGGATTAAAAGGTTCGTGGAGGAACTCTCTGTAAGCAAAACCATTACCCTCCCCTCTATGTGGGACATGACTCCCAGGGGTGAGAGTCTCCTTGGCAGCGTGGGACATGATTCCCAGGGATGAGGCTGGCCCTGGCACCGTGGGATTGACAACGCCTTCCCAACCAAAAGGGGGAAAAGAAATGTAACAAAACAAGGTATCAGTGGCTGAGAGTTCAAATAGAGTCAAGAGGCTATTCTGGAGGCTATCTTATGCAAGCTTCAGCTAGATATTACTAATTGCCATGGTTTGCTAATTCCCAACCAATATCATTTATGTTAACCCTAAAGAACGCCCAGGGTTCTAACTGAGATCCTACAAAAATTGCACACACTGTTTACTTTTCAGGAACCTAAAACCTTCAGACGGTTCCTAGGCCACATAAGTCCTGAATCCCAGAGGTGCCACTCTCTCCTGGAATATCAACAAGTTCCATCCCCCTATCCCATATTGTCAACACCCCTTTTCAAAATGAAAACATTAGAAACGGCATAATAGGAGAAGGCGCAAAAGAGAAGGAGGAGGAGTATAACAGAGAAGATAGGATTTAACAAATGAGTATGACTGCTGATTCATTATACTGATATTTCTTTTAGTCTCCAGTATCTTAAAGCAGCTCAAAGGAAAAGCCTAAAATTGTGGAACTGTAACCCATACAAAACTCTGAAATCTGTTCTATAACTAACTGTTGCAGTGTGCTTTGAAATTTATTGCTTTTTAAAATATATGTTATACATTTGATTGAACACCATAAGTACTTGGAATCTCAGGTAGGACATGAGATTTTGTTGGTTTGTCCAGAGTGATGCCCCGATGAATCCCATAGTGATTCGATCAGTGAGCGGAAAAGTATTTGCAAAGCCCCCTTTGGGGAATGGTGAGAACGGGGAGAAATTCAACTTCCCCAAGTTGAATTGTTGATATTCTTACAAGCAGTGTGGACAACCAAAGCTATAGGCTGAGCCCCCAGTATTGGGGTTTGTTCATATGAAACTTAACCCCACAAAGGACAGGTCAAGTCTACTTAAAATTTAGGCCTAAGAGTCACCCCCAAGAGAGCCTCTTTTGTTGCTCAGATGTGGCCTCTCTCTCCAGCCAACATGATGAGCAATCTCACCACCCTCCCCCTCTCTGCGTGGGACATGACTCCCAGGGGTGTGGACCTTCCTGGCAACGTGGGACAGAGATCCTGGAATGAACTGAGACACAGCATCAAGGGATTGAGAAATACCCTAGAATGAGATGAGACTTAGCATCAAGAGATTGAGAAAACCTTCTCAACCAAAAGGGGGAAGAGGGAAATGAGACAAAGTGGCAATGGCTGAGAGATTCCAAACAGAGTCGAGAGGTTATCCTGGAGGTTATTCTTATGCATTAAGTAGATATCACCTTGTTATTCAAGATGTAATGGAGAGGCTGGAGGGAACTGCCTGAAAATGTAGAGCTGTGTTCCAGTAGTCATGTTTCTTGAGGATGATTGAATAATGATATAGCTTTCACAATGTGACTGTGTGATTGTGAAAACTTTGTGTCTGATGCTCCTTTTATCTACCTTGTCAACAAACGAGTAGAACATATGGAATAAAAATAAATAATAGGGGAACAAATGCTAAAATAAATTTAGTTTGAAATGCTAGTGATCAATGAAAGCGAGCGGTAAGGGGTATGGTAGGTATAATCTTTTTTTTTCTTTTCTGTTTTCATTTTATTTCTTTTTCTATTGTCTTTTTATTTCTTTTTCTGAATTGATGCAAATGTTCTAAGAAATGATGAATATGCAATTAAGTGATGATATTGTGAATTACTGATTATATATGTTGGTGTTTTATTTGGTTTGTTAAATTTTTTTTATTTAATAAATAAAATTTTTAAAAAGTGAAATAAAATAAAATAAAATATATGTTATACAAACAAACAAACGAAAATTCAACAAATGGTGCTGCAATAAAGGGATCCTCATATGTAAAAAGAATGAAATGTGACCCTGCCATACAGCATACAAAAAAAAACAACAATGTTGAAAGGAGACTTCCAGTGGAACCTACTACTTTTAAGACTCAATCAAGAGAAGAGAGTTAGCCATATACAAACCTTCAACAACGACCATTCCGTATCTTGACAAGTTAATAAAAACAGCTATTTCTTTATAATAGGAAGGGTTCTTTCTTTTTCTCCTTTCTAATCACAAAAGCACATGTAACTTTATATACACGTGACCTTATATACACAGTGATAGGTATGTATGCCATATATACCAGCATATATTATAAAATATTATATATATAAATATAAATAAAATAAACCATTTGTCAGAAGTAGCCATTCCAATAATACCTTTATCTTCTGAATCCCGTCCCCATCCCCCCACCAAAAAAACTACAAGTCCATTAAATTCTTCCTTAAACAGAACAAAATGTTTTCACGAATTAAAAGAGATGAACTTACAACTTGGAATTGTTGAACAGGGATAATATTAATAACTGAGTTTTGGAAAGTAATGAGATCAAATTCAATTTTTTTTACTTTACTTTACAGATGAGAAAATTAAGGCCTAAACAAGTAAAATGACTCAATCAAGGTGACAAAGCTACTGGGGAGCTGTAATCAGTATCATACTTTGACCCTACAAGACAGGTAGTGGTAAAGTGCAGGAAAATACATTGGGATGGGGATAAACAGCTAGGGAAGACACATTATCCAGGGAAAAAGCACATTGGAAAGTCTGAACATGAGAAAGTAACGCAGCTTCAAGGAACTAAAAGTATGCTTTGGAATATGCTATAAGCCACATATCCCAACTCATCCTATTACTGGAAGGTAAACAACATGTTCAACACTCTCTAAAAATGTGCCACTGTACCAAATATTTAGGCCTCTAGGTCATGTGGATACCTCGTCACAAGACTATGTATGAATTTCCTTCTTAAAAAAATTTCAAGGCGGGCCACGGTGGCTCAGCAGGCAAGAATGCTCGCCTGCCATGCCAGAGGACCCGGGTTCGATTTCCGGTGCCTGCCCATGTGAAAAAAAAAAAATTAGAAAAAAAAAATTTCAATGTGGTACTGGCAAAAGGATAGATACATAAATGAATGGAATAAAATTCAAAGTCAAGAAAGAAACTCTTACATTTATGGCCAAGTGATTTTCAACAAAGGTGCCAAGTTATTCAGTAGGGAAAGAAGAGTGTTTTTCAACAAATGGTGCTAGACAAGTGGATATCCACATACAAAAAGATGAACTTGGACCCTTACCTCACACTGTATACAAAATTTAAATCAAAATAGATTAGAGATCTATACATAAGAGTTAAAACTATAAGCTTTTAGAGGAAAACATAGGAGAAAATCTTAGAGACATTGAGTGAGGCAAGGATTTCTTAGTTATTACACCAAAAGCATGATACATAAAAAAATTGATAAATTATAGTTCATCAAAATTCAAAATGTTCATACTTCAGAAGATATCATATAAAAAATGAAAAGACAAGTCATAGACTAGGAAAAAAATATTTGCAAATCACACATCTGATAAGGAACTTATTTCCAGAATATACAAAGAACTCCAGAAAATAACTCAAAAATAAGGTGAGAAACACCTAATTTATAAATGGACAAACGGTCTGAATAGACATTTCACCAAATATGATACAGGGATCGCTATTAAGCATAAAAAAGATGCTCAACAACAGTTATCAAGGAAATACAATTCAAAACCACAATGAGATATCACTTCATACCCACTAGGATGGCTATAAATCAAAAAGACAATTCTAAGTGCTGGTGAGAGGATGTGAAGAAATGGTAACCCTCATGTACTGGTGGAGGGAATTTAAAGTGGTGCAGCCATTTTAGAAAACAGTACAGCAGTTTCTTAAAAAGTTAAATATAAATATACCATATAATCCAGCAACTCCACTATTACGTATCTAGTGCAGAGAAATGAAAATTTATGTTCACACAAAGACTTCCATGCAAATGTTAACAGCAGCATTATTTATAATAGTGGAAGCAACCCAAATGTTCATCAAAATGACGAATGGGATGAACAAAATGTGGTAGAGCCATACAGGGGAATATTATTCAGCAATGAACAGGCGTGGTATACTGATACATGCTATAACATGGATGAACCTACAAAACATTAGTAGTATAAAGGGAGCCAGACACAAAAGACACCACACTGTATCATTCTGTTTATCTGACATGACCAGAAAAGGCAAAAAAATCTCCAAACAGAAAACTGATTAGTGGTTGCCTAGGTCTAGGGGTGACAATGGGGAAAAATTGTTAACAGGCAGGAGGGATATTACTGGGGAGCTGAACATGTTCTAAAACTGGATTCAAGTGATGGCTGTACAAGTTGATAAATTAACTAGAACTCATAGAATTGTTTACTTAAAATGGTGAATTTTATGGTCTGTAAATTATATTATTTTTAGTTTTTTAAAAAGCTAAGCGTGGGGAAAAAAGTATAATTAATAATACTGGAGGGGTGACATGAATGAACCAGGATAGGCCATGAATTGATAAATGTTGACTGTGGGGGTTCAGTATACTACTCCTCTTCATTTTTCACACATTTATACTTCTTGGTAAATAAAAAAAATAATAATGACATATTCCTGAGATTTCCAAGTATTTATGAAAGTAAAACTTTCTTACCTCAGGGTACTTCATTTTAAATCATACAGAAGGAAACAGAGGAAAGAGCTATTTGAGACTTTCTGGCATATAGAGGGTATCGTGTTTATTCTTTAATATATCTTTAAACTTTAGATATTAATTAGTATTAATCCATATAGTCAAGTGTGCCCCCCAAATTAAATGAATGTAGACTGCTTTCTCTGACACTACATCTGCAACAAATATGTTAATAAAGATTTCCCATCTTCAAAGGATTCTGATAGAGAACAAAATAATTACATTCTCTGGCTCAGTCTTTTCTTCTGTAATAAGAGAGAATTGTGTGAGATGATGTTTATGGTCTCTTTAAGAACTGACATACTATGATTTTAGAATTCTAGAATTAAGTTAACATGAAAATTCTTTTTTTCTATACCTTGGGATACATGTTAAGGGTTAACTAAGTCCCCTGGTTAAAAGTTCTATCCACTAGATAAAATCATTTAAGCAACAAAAATGCATGAGAATTAAACATGATGAAACACAGGTATCTGGTTTCCTTTATTATATTATATTTACATAAATGTATTTCTCCTGATCATTTTAGTATTAAACTCTTTGGCTTGGTTAAAATTTCATAATTAGGGAAAGAAACAAGAAAAGCAAAAAGAAGCCAAGGCCAGCACACTGCAACCACACCTTCTAAAGATTGTAATGTAACTAGATGCTCCTCTAAATACTGACACAAATAGGTTTGGAAATACCTGGACTGTATTTTTACCTCCTAAAATATTCAGCTGGCCCATCAGCCCAAATAGACATTTCTATGATTACACAAATTTCTAGACTTCAAATCTCCTATGCAAAAGTGGTACTATACTATACTGCAGTCAACACCTTTTATCCTCAAAGAGAACCCTTAGTTGCTGTCATTATGAATGCTGAATGTGTTCCTTCTAAGGACAGACCCTCTGCCACAAACAAAATTAGGTCTGGAAAGCAAGGATCCAGGTCTGGACAGCTAGAAGGCATTCCCTGGCCCTTCAAAGACAAATGACTGCACTAATAGCCAACTACCCAGGTCTGAAGATGTGTCCCATCCTTAGTTGGCTGGTGAAGCAGGGTGAGGCCTATGACCAATGAAAATCGCAGCATCCAGCATCCTGCCTCCTGCCTTGACCTGTCCTAAGAACTCAACCTCCACAGAGAACAGCTGTCTAGAGGGTAGGCTCTAGCATTGAACTGCACAAGTTTAAACCCTAGCTGCACCAGCAACTAGCTGCATGACCTTGGGCAAAATAACTACTATACCTACCTCACTGGGCTATTGGGATGATTAGAGATAATGCACGTAAAGTGCTAGGAGTGGAATTGCTGAGCCATATGATAACTGAAATGAAAACACATGTTCACACAAAAACATGACCAAAAGTTCATAGAAGCAATGTTCACTATAGCCAAAAAAGTGGAAACTCAACCCAACTGTCCATCAACTGTTCAACGGATAAACAAAATATGGTATATCCATACAACAGAATATCATTCAGAAATAGATAGAAATGAAGTACTGATTCATTCCACAACATGGACAAACCTTGAAACATTATGCTAAGTGAAAGAAACCAGACACAAAAAGCTACCTATTACATGATTCCTTATGAACTTATGAACTGTCCAGAATAGGCAAATTCATAGACACTGAAAGTAGGTTCGTGGTCGGGTGGGGCTGTTGGGGGTGGAGGTAGGGGGCTTTAGGGGAAAGTTACTGTTAATGGGTACAGGTTCAAAATTAGATAGTGATGGCTGCACAATACTATGAATATATTAAAAGTCACTGAACTGTATTGTGGTAGTTAGATTCAGTTGTCAACTTGGCCAGGTGAAGATGCCTAGTTATATTATTGTGGACATGAGCCGATGGTAGGTGAACCTCATCTGTTGCCAATTACATCTGCCATCGGCTAGGAGGCGTGCCTGCTGCAATGAATGATGTTTGACTTAATTGGCTGGTACTTAAATGAGAGAGCTCAACGTAGCACAGCCAAAGCAGCTCAGCATACCTCATCTCAGCACTCGCAGCTCAGCCCAGGCCTTTGGAGATGCAGAAAGGAATCACCCCAGGGAAAGCTGTTGGAACCCAGAGGCCTGGAGAGAAGGCCAGCAGAGATCACCCTGTGCCTTCCCACGTAAGAAAGAAGCTCAGATGAAAGTTAGCTGCCTTTCCTCTGAAGAACTAATGAAATAAATCCCCTTTTATTAAAAGCCAATCCGTCTCTGGTGTGTTCCATTCCAGCAGCTAGCAAACTAGAACATGTATACTTTAAAAAGAGTTAATTTTGTGGTACATGGATTATATTCCAATAAAGATTTTTCTTTTTGTTTTTTAAGAAATGTCCAGATGGCTAAATCGAACCCTTGGCTGGCAGTACACTGTGAACCCAAAGTATAAAGAAGTAGTAGGAATCCCATAAGCATATAGATTATAAAATTCTATTTGATTTTTAAAAGGAAACAAGTAGCTTTCACAGGAATGATACAATAAGGGAATTTACAAGGTCAGCTTCTGGGTGGCCAAATGCATCTTTTAGGGAACATGAAAGGAAACTCTGATCTTGAGAACACCTCTTCTCCCCAGGGGTTGCTGAAAGAAATATTCATTTGTAGAAAACCCAAGTCAGACTCTTTATCAGTTCACCACTCAACAAACATACTTCACCTTCCAAGTTAAGACAGAGTCCTTACCAAGACACTTTGCCCAATAGTACCTCTCACAATGGAGAGGCTTATAAACTTCCCTCAATGTTGGAGGGGCACTGAGGAGGTAATAAGATACCCGAAGACCATACTGGACCCTTTAAGATTGTTCTAGAATGCTGCTGTCATCTCAGCTGCATTCTAAGAGCTGGGAGCAGATGGTCATGAAGAGACCCAGGGTACAGAATGGTAACAAGTTTGAGACAGGTAACCTCAGCCAGGAAGAACGTATCTGGTAACGTCCGATACCATCTGGTCTTTGCAAGCATAGAATGAAAAAAATGGTAACAGGTAATATTTGCAAGTGATGCAAAATTTAAAGTTACAAATACGTATTCAGTGAAAATTAAGTCTCCCTCCCCCTCCTGTCCCAAGTCATCCTGTTCCCATAAGGACAACTAGCTACTGTTACTAGTGTAAGTATCCTTCCCAAAACCATCAATACCTTTCAGAACACATGTATTCTGCACCAGGCCTTTTTCACTTAATTTCTTCTAGATATCTTTCTGCTTAGTACAAATACAGCTGCTGTTCTAGTTTGCTAGCTGCCAGAATGCAACACACCAGAGACAGACTGGCTTTCAATATAAGGGGATTTATTTAGTTAAAAGCATGTAGTTCTTCAGAGGAAAGGCAGCTAACTTTCAACTGAGATTCTTTCTTACATGGGAAGGCACAGGGTGATCTCTGTTGCCTTCTCTTCAGGCCTCTGGGTTCCAACAACTTTCCCTGGGGTGATTTCTTTCTGCATCTCCAAAGGCCTGGGCTGAGCTGCGAGTGCTGAGATGAGGTATGCTGAGCTGCTTGGGCTGTGCTACGTTGAGCTCTCTCATTTAAGGACCAACCAATTAAGTCAAACATCATTCATCGCAGCAGGCACGCCTCCTAGCTGACTGCAGATGTAAATTAGCAACAGATGAGGTTCACGTACCATTGGCTCATGTCCACAGCAACAGAACTAGGTGCCTTCACCTGGCCAAGTTGACAACTGAATCTAACTACCACAGCTGCCTTATTCTTTTTAAGAGCTTTATAGGATTCCATGATAAGGATGTACCATATTTTCTTAATCATGAACTGAATTTTTCAAAGTCTTAGCATCAGTATGTCTAAAGCAGAGATAGGAAATTACCAACCCATGGGCAGATACTGTCCATGGATGTGCTTTGTTCAGTCATCACAATGTTTTTAACTTCATGAATCACAATGTGTTTGGTCACCTGGGGTGTGGTGGAAAAAGCTGCCCACCAATGGCCATTCTCTTTTACAGTAAGGGAGCTGTCAGTAGGAAGTGGCTGCCCAGCCAGGGACTATGTTTCCCAACTACCTGGCAGCAAGGTATATCCATGAGACTAGGTTTCCCCGGTTAGATTTGAGCAGAAGTGATGAAAGTTCATGATCTGATCTGTAGCTTTAAAAGGAATAGCTATGTCTCCTCAACACAATCTTTTCCCTTTCTGCTAAATGACTATAAAAGGCCTATGGACACCATGGAAACCCTAGGCCACAAATATCAGGCATGGCTTTGTTGGAAGGGACAGGGTCAGAGTCTAGAATAGGAGAGAAGTTATCCACCCCACATAATGAGAACAGGAGGAATCCCTTTAATCAGAAAAAAAAAAATCACCTGATGGAAATAGCAGTTTCAACAAGGAAAAAGAGGTCAGAGCCTAGAAAGTAGTAGCTTTGTACTGTGATTTTTCTTACAGGAATTTCAATAAATAATAAAAGGTGTTCTGTGGCTTTAAATATAGAGTATGTCCTGGATTTGAGTGCCTCCAAGTTCTGGGCACATGCATCATCTACTAAAGGCATTGCAGCACATTTGTCTTGCCTCTCAAACACAGCAGCTGCGTGGGACTGTGGTGGGATGGCTCCAAGACCTGGATGAGCCAGCACAGTTAGGTGTGATACCAGTACCTCGAGCCCAGGGACAGTCTAGGTTCCTGTAAGTTGCACACTCACACTCTCCTTACAGACAGCAAAGCTGAAGCCAATTGTCCCATAACCTACAAAGTTGGCCCTGTTCATTTTTTATTTAACTTTTTAACTGTATAACATAACATATATGCAAACCAAAGAAATAGTTTCAAAGCACTCTTCAACCCGTAGTTACAGGACAGATCCCCCAGTATATTTCAAGGGCTACCATACCATCATCTCAGATTTTTCCTTCTAGCTGCTCCAGAATATAGGAGGCGAAAAGGAATAGATATTTTTTATCATCACAATAGACTTTTTTCTTCGCTTTTTGTGAAAAACAACATATATGCAAAAAAGCAATAAATTTCAAAGCACAGCACAACAATTAGTTGTAGAACAGATTTCAGAGTTTGACAAGGGTTACAATTCCACAATTTTAGGTTTTTACTTCTAGCTGCTCTAAGATACTGCAGACTAAAAGAGGTATCATTTAATGACTCAGCAATCATATTCATTTGTTAAATCCTACCTTCTCTGTATGACTCCACCATATCTTTGATCTTTCTAACCCTCTCTTTAGGGGTGCTTGGGCTATGGCCATTCTAACTTTTTCATGTTGGAAAGGTCTGTCACTAATATGGGATACGGATATGGAACTAGTTGATGTTCTGGAGAGGCTGGCCCCTCTAGGGTTCAGGACTTACCTGGTCCAGGGACCCATCTGGAGGTTGTAGGTTTCTGGAAAATTACCCAGGGCATGGAACCTTTGTAGAATCTTATATAACGCCCTAGATATTCTTTAGGATCCCTGTTCATTTTTATAGATTTACATTCTAAATTGGCCCTTGTTATTTTTCCCCTTATCATGCTACCCATCATCATAACTTCAAAGGTATCAATGCCACCCATTCTAAGCCATTCCCTTAAAACCTACCCATATCCAAAGTTAAGAGCCTGTGTGGTCTTTTCCTTCCCTGGGGACCCCTCAACAGTCTATAAAAGTCTTCTTCCTGTCATCATCATTTCTACGCAACAACTATCCCATCTTTTTCTTCATTTCTTTCCTTCATTTCTGCTTCTTTGCATCTTCCGCCATTCTGTTTCTTTTCCATACTATCACTCTTCTTGAGAATACTATACTCTCTCTCAGCAACTTAGCCTCATTGACTCTGTTTTTCATGATCCTGTGTTCCTCTTTTTTAAAAATAAAAAAAACTGCGTTTCATTTTATCTTTCACCTTCACTTCAAGCCCACATCTTGTTGCATCTCACATTCTCTTCCCCCTTGTTTTGCCTTCCTTTATTATTCTATTGTTATATGCGGGGTGGCCCAGGTAGAATGTGCCTTCAATGATAAGCTGGGAGAAGCAGAGGGTATAAAGGCTGGAGAGCCAAGACCCCAGGGGAGCAGCAGGTGAACTTCTCCAGGCAGGCCTTCCCTCTCCCACCTGTATGAGGGAAGAGAGACCCAGAGCTTCTAAGACCAGAGTGAAGAAGAGAAGACAAGTGGTCTCTACGGTTAGACAAAGAGAGATGTAGCAACAGAAGCTGAGTGAGAAGAAAAAGCATCAATAGCCAGTAATGCTGTGGCCAATTATATTGATAATGATTAAAAAGAAGAACACTAGGCAGTATTGGCAAAGGTGTGAGAAGAACACTCAGACAATGTGGGTGATAGGGTATGTTGACAGACAAGAGTTTTCTATGGCTCAGTTTGGCAATGTATGTCAATACTTTAAATGTCTATGGAATCTGACACAGCAACTCCTTGTAGGATTTGGCACAAGAAAATAATCAGAATAGGAAACAAAAATAGGGATATGGAGTCATTAATTAATGTTGCCTTGTTTAAATGGGGGAATGGGGAGGCTAGAGCCTGGCAAAGCAGCTCACACCTGGCGCAGGTGGGGAGGTGGAGAGGGTAAGAGAAGGAGGGAGGAAACTGAGGAGCAGTGGAGAACAAGGGTAGGAGCAGAAAGAAGTGGAGTGGGGTGTGTGTGCTAGGAACATGTGAGGGGGAGAGAGGCTTCTGGGGTGGGGAGTGCGCATGTGCAAAAACAGCAGGCAAAAGAATGGGGCAAAGTGGTTGGCTAGAGAAAGCAGGAGTCTGTCAGAGAGAAAAAGAGGGGGGTGAGAGGGAGAGACAGAGACGGGGTAGGGGTGGGCACACAACAGAGAGGGGAGAGGTGGTGTGCGTGTTAAGAGGTAGGGGTTGGGCATGAGAAGGGGGTCATGCTGGGGAGGAGGGAGGACAAGGAGGCAGGCTCAGGAGAGGGTGGAGGGGGAAGTAAGCAAGAAGGGGGACACAGGAAAAAGAGAGGCAAGAGGGACATGTTTGGTAGACTAGACAGGTGCAAGCAACAGGCACTGTAGGGAGAGACAAACTGGGGGCAGAGGTGTGAAGGGAGGGGCAGGGGCAGGCAGACAGAAGAGAAAGGCAAGAGAGGGAGGTGTGGGGGAGAGAGAGAAGAGAGAGAAAAATGGCCACCAAAGACAATAAATGATGGCACATCCATATCCTGCAGGCCTTAAAAGGAATGATGCAGATCTATATTATGAAAGGGAAAGATGGAAAGACCAGGATGCAGAATAGCGATCCTCATGTGAGCCCCTTCATCTAACGCGGCACAGAAAGCCAAACCCAGCAGCGTGGTGACTCTATGTGAACCATGGTTCGCAGTGGCTGGCCAGTTCTGTTAGGTTTATACATTATACTTGATGCTTTCCTGGCTTCTCAGAATTGTAATAATTTTTAGCAATATACTAAAATTCTAAAGTTTAGACAGCCCCTTGTATTTTCTTGTGAGAATTAACCAACATGGAAACAAAGTAAGAGCATGCAGTGGGCATAATCTGCTTTTCCTCCTGCAGAAATGCTCTATTCTAATGTGATCAATCTAAGCTGCTCATTAACATTTCATTGGTGTAAACCTGTGCTGAAAAGACAATGGAATTTGATTATGAATATAGACAGTGCTCACCTAGCTATTCATTCTCCACATTTTGGATTTAAGGCTTCTTTCCAGGGCCTTTATCAAATCAAAATACTTTGCATCTTGAAGTCATATGGACATAAGAGATGTAAAAGAGAAGCTGTTCAGGTTCTCCGCAAAGCAGCCCCACTGGGGAGATAAAGATTTGGGAGCAAGTATTTTATCTGGGTGTAGGGAAAGTGAGACTGGGAAGGGAAGGAAGCCAAGAAAGGGAAGAATGGGGTACTGGGGCTCGGTCCCACTGGAAACCATGCAGAATGAATCCCAGAATTGTCCAACAGAGGGTCAAGGCAAGGTGGGAGGGGGAGGTTATCCTCACACTCCCTTCCCTCCTAGGCCCAGGGCTGCCCCTGGGGGCATTCAATCCCCAGAACTAAGGGGCCAGGGGAATCTGGGGTGGGGCATTGCCTGCATCTGCCTCAAATGCATACTGAGTGCCCATCTACCCAAACCTGCTGTCATTCAGATTATGTTTATTATCTCACCCAAACCTTCCAACTCCATGGAGCCCAGTTTTATAGCTTAGAACTCCGAGGTGCAGAAAGTTTAAGCCACTTGTCTAAAATCAAACAGCTAAGCAGCAGAGCTGGGCTCCAAAGCCAGCTGTCTCTCCCACTGTACTAGAAAATGTCTTAAAAACCACAGTATGTCAAGTCACCCACACAGCTAGCATCTCCTTGGTGGGTTATACAGCCAGAGAGATCCTTGCGCATTTCCAGCCTCCTTCCTTTGCAAGGGAAAAAATGTTGTAATATCTGCCCAGATTGTTTTAATCTTCTTGCATTCATATAAAAATCTTCTAGGTCATAATCCGCCAGCCGTGTGTGATTTTTATAGCATCATCATCCCTAGCTACCCCCACCTCACATCCCAGTTACTATGAAATTATGCCAGAATTTGGATCAAAGTATGAGGGGAAATTTAAGGCAAATGTTTGCCTGATGAACTCATGGCAGAGAATCAAATTTCAGAGAGAGTTCCAGATTCTAGTATATTTAAAAACAATCTATAACTTTACTGTGAGGAGAATACTTTATTAGAACAAATAAAACATGCTGAGCTCTGCCCGGACACAGAGGTCATGCTAATGTGTGGGCCAAAGAGTCTTTTCTCGCTTAAATAGAAAAGATAATAATCTGCAAATCACTAGCATCTGAGGCTGGCTTGACTTAAAATGCACACAATTCCAGGAAATATTCGTATTTATAGCTTGCCTGCATTAGTCAGTGCAAAGGCCCTTGCTGTTCCCAAAATAACACGATGGTGCTGTGTTCTATCACTTTCACTAAAGCACAGGTATGTTTACTCTGTGTCCCTCAGGTTCCCTGGGAGGACACCTCCCACTCACAGGAACCAGGGGCATGTCAGGCCCGTCCTTCTGGCCTCCCCAACCTCAGCCCAGTGGCACAGCACCTGGCTCAAGAAAGCCCCACTCCCTCAGGCCCACCTGGAGGGGCCTTTGGCCCAGACCCCTCCACCAACCACCTAACTGTCAGTCAGATATAAGAAACC
>PVIY010053550.1:0-14644 GCA_004026745.1 Myrmecophaga tridactyla | reverse complement strand
CCCAGTCTGTTGAGCCTGTTCCTCACCATTGCTGCAGTCCGTTTGCTTTCACTTCCGATTTTTGTTTGCTTTTATTTTTAAAAATTGTGGTAATATATGTATAGCACAGAAGTTGCCAGTTTAGCCATTTTTAAGTGTACAATTTGTGGCATTAATTACATTTACAATGTTCTGCTGCCAATGCCGCTATCTATTTCCAAAACTTTTTCCTCACCCCAAACAGACACACTGTATCCTTGAAGCAGAAAGCTTACATTCTGTCTCTATGACTTTGCTTATCCTAGATATTGCACCTAAGTGGAACTATACAAGATTTGGCCTTTCGTGTCAAGCATCTTTTATTCAGCATAATGTTTTCGAGGTCCATCCATGTTGTAGCATGGATAGTCCATTGTGCAGAAACAGCACATTTTGTTTATCCATTCATCTGTCGATGGACATTTGGGTTGTTTCCATCTTTGGGCTGTTGTGAATAGTACTGCTAGGAACATTTATGTGCAAGTCTCTGTTCGAGTCTTCTGTTTGCTTTTTCATTGAGTCTCTGCACTAGGACGTTGGCTCCAAATTTCTGGACATGGCTGCTTTCCTCATAGAGCTGGGTGGTCAAGACACTCCCTTAAAGCTTACAGAAAGCATAGATGAATGAATCCAATTCTTACCAAGCAAAGTAAGAATTATTTATTAAAGTGTATAGAAAGTAAAATATTTTGATGGAAGAGCTCTGAGCATTTTACAAGCAATCCAAATGCAAAGCTTCAACTCTTGATGTTGCTGGGAGGTGGCTCCGCTTCTGGAAGATGAGGGCGCAGGGAGGGGCCCCCGCCCCCAGGCTGACCAAGTTGAGCATGTTATGTAAGCCAAGCTTTGGGTTTCAAGGCTGGAAGCCTATAAAAGCTTTCGGCCTGGAGTCTGTCCTTGTGTTTAGCCAAGAGGAGTTGCTGTGAAACCTATCACTTGATACAGACCTTGGCAGGAAACTACGGCTCACATTGAGAACAGTTTTTATCCCACGTCCCACTAAGGTGGAGCCGAAATCTAGCTCCAGGAAAAGGGACATCTAAAGTGGAAGACGGTCCAAGTTCCTGTTAGGCAAATTCAGTTGAGAAGGGAGGATGGAATTTTTGAATTCTACCAGACCCAGCAAATTAACGGCTTTGAAAGGCAAATAGATGCCCCTGAATGTAAGACCAGGGAAGCTGCCCTGAAAGAAGTGAGGTTAGTGGGGGTTTAGCCAGACTGATGTACCTCGCTGCTTCATGCATCCTGAGCTTTGTAAAAATTATGAACCTTTTTTTCCAGTGCAAACTAATTCAGTATGCTGCTGTCCTAACCATTTCTATGACAAGTGGACAGTTGAGCAGCACGGGAGGCAGGGGAGCTAGTGGCCAGGAAGAACCAGCCCCTTTCCAGGTGGGCAGCCTCCTGCTCAGCGGAGCCTGCCAGGGGTGGGTGGTTAGGTGCCTGCCCTCACACCCGACCAACAACACATCCCCACTGCGCTGGGGCCTGCCTGCTGCTTGCCCACAGGCCCCCTAACCTCCCTTCCTCTAGGAGGCAGGAAGCTGTGCTGTGAAGCTGTGAAGCCTGAGCCTCTGTGGGAGGTGAAGACAGAGAGACCACTGCTGCTCCGCAGATGGCTGCATGCTGCTTTGCCTTTGCCAAGCCCTTCACAGGCATTAGTTCTAATTCTTGGCAGCCCCATGCACTTTTCTCTCCTCTTTATTCACCAGGAGGAGGAGGAGGCGGCAGATTTTCAGAGACCGGGAGGCATGTGCTCAGGGCCCTTGGCTGGGAACTGCAGGCAGAGTCAAAATTTCCCCTTTTACAACTTGGCAACAAAAAGACAAACCAATTAAAAACCGGGCAAAGGGCTTGAATAGACATTTCTCCAAAGAAGCTAGACACGCACATGAAAAGATGCTCAGCCGCATTAGTCACCAGAGAAATGCAAATCAAAACCACAATGAGATCCCATTTCACACCCACTAAGATGATGACAGTAAAAAAGATAGAAAATAACAATAGTTGACAAGGTTGTGGAGAAATTCAAACTCTCATGCATTGCTGGCAGGAATGTAAAGTGGTGCAGCTACATGGAAAACAGTCTGATGGTTTCTCAAAAAATTGAATGTACAATTACCGTATGACCCAGCAATTCCACTCCTAGATATCTACCTAAAAGGATCGAAACTGGTATCAAACAGATATATATATACACATGTTCTGTTCACAGTAGCCAAACCTGATGATTGGATAAACAGAGTGTGGTACTTCCATTAAATGGAATATTATTCAGTCATAAAAAGGAATGACATTCTGATCCTGCTACAACGTGGATGAACCGTGGAAACATAAAGTGAAAGAAGCCAGACACAAAAGGTTACATGTTGCATGATTTCATTTACATGAAATGTGCAGAAGAGGCAAATCCATAGAGACAAAGTAAATAAGGGGTTGCCAGAGCAAGAGGGGAATGTGGCATTACTCATAATGGGTTTTCTTTTCCAATAATGAGAATGTTTTGGTGGCGGCTGTACACCATTGTGAATATACTAAATGCTGCTGAATTGTTCACTTAAAATGGCTACTTTCGTGTTATGTAAATTTCACAATTCAAAAAGAAACGACCTTGGGGCTGCTTGGCTTCAACCTGAACTCCTCTTGCCACACCCATTTCTTCTGTGTAACCGACCCATCCGTCCACTTCCCAGCCCCTCCTACAGGAAGAAACAAAGGCAGCAGGTCCCACAAAGATTAATGACTAGGAAACTGATATGAAACCACCCAAACAATATCTCAAAAGAATCTGGGTTAAAGTTTACCCGTGTCTTCTTGCCAAAGGCCAAGGTCCTTTCTCTGTGGATGCGCAGCCCCAGCCTCTGCAGAGACGGTGGGGAAGGGAATGTGCAGAAATGGGAGGTTGGAGCCTGGGAACGTACACTTCCTCATCCGACCAGCTGCCCTCTGGGTCCTACGCGTGGCAGCCTGCTTGCCATCACAGCCTTGCACACCTACTCCCTTCCCAGCTCTCTGCAGACATGTGGATGCGTTTTCTCACTGGGCCCCCACGCTCCTCTGTGAGGAAGGCACTCTTGCTACCCCTTCTTTGTGGATAAGGAAATGAAGCCTTGGGGAGGGGAAGTGACTTGCCCCATGGGGTACAACTAGGAGCAAAAAGAGCCCAGATACGTCTAGATTCAGGTCTCAATCCCCCACTCTGGACCTCGGAGCTGCCCTTCCTTCCCCAGGCCCTGCTGCTCTAGGTTTTGTTTGGTGGTGTGGGTTGGGTATGGTTACAGACTCTGGCCCAGAGTGACTGCAGGTGACTCCCAGGGGTCACAAGGCATAGCCAGGCCATACTGGGGTGTGGGGGCGGAGGAGACCCCTTAGGGAAGGAAGGCAGAGAGTTGGCCTCGGTGGATGTCCTTGCCTTCACCCCACCCCAGCTGTGAAGTAACCACAGACCCCTCCCTGAAAGACCAGCCTCCCCAGCCATAAGGGAACAGCTGGAAGATTTCTTCTCTGCACTCTTGAGAGCAAACTCGGCCACTTTATCAAGCAGCTTTTGCCTAGGACCCTTTCTCTGAGAGAATGAAGAAGCTTCCACTTCCCTACACTGGCCTCATTAATTGAGCATAAAGTTCCCTGGGACTTGGCTTGGTGCCTATTAACACAACAGAGAACCGCCTGCTGGCCAGGGCTGCCCTCCTCCCTGACCTCATCTCCTGTCAACTTCCTGGTTCACCAGTAACTCTGGCTGCCTTTGTTTGTTTTTTTTTTTTCCTCAAATGCACCAGACTTATTCCTGCCACAGGGCCTTTGCACTTGCTTGGATGGCTGGTCCTCCTGCATCCTTCTGCAGCTGGCTCCTTCTTGTCTTTCAAATGTCTGCTCTTCAAAGAGGCTGTCCCTGACAGTTCCCAGGCCCCCACTCCATGCCCTGATAGTCACTGTCTCTGGATTGCATTTTTCCCCTTTACATTTGGCACTATAGTCTGAGGTCGTTTTCTGTCTTTGCTTCTCTATTTTCTGTGCACCCCTGAGCAACAGGTCCATGTTAGTTTTGTCCTGCACCGTGTCCTCTGCCCTAGAATGGCGGCACGTAGCAGACAGTCACTAAATTTTGGCTGAAAGAATGAAAGAATAATCTAATTCACTCCTCATGACAACTCCATGCAGCAGTCTCACAACAACTTCAGGGTCTCTTGGAATACTCTGGGGGAAGCCAGCTGCCTTGAGAGAATCTCTCCTGAAACTGCCACGCAGCCAGGGAGAGCGCGCCGCCTGCTGGCTGCTGCCGAGGTCCCAGGCGTGAGGGAAGCAGCCGCCTGGGGCTGCCCACGTCAGCTGGCTCCAGCCTCCTGCTCTTGGACTGCAGTCATGGCTGTGACAGATACTAATAACTCCTTCCTTGCTCTAAGCCATTGAGTCCACAGCACTAGCTAGCTGGAATGGGGAGAAACATTCTCTTCATTTTTCAGAAAGAAGAAACCAGGCCTCCAAGGGGTCATTTAATTTGCCCATGGCCACTAAGCCCAAAGTGGCAGAGTGGACATGCCAACTCCGATGGCCTCCAAGATCCGTGCCTAGATCCTCCAGGCCACACTACCCTGAAGCTAATTCATGTACATTCATGTTTGTTTATATATATATATATATATTTTTTTTTTCCCCCCAAACATTGCTGGTGGTCAGAATTGAGTTGAGAACTGATCCTGAGAAGTTTCTTCTCTCTCATTGTAGATCTTCATAGACAACGAATGGCATGATGCCATCAGCAAGAAAACGTTCCCCACTGTCAACCCATCCACAGGAGAGGTCATCTGTCAGGTAGCTGAAGGGGACAAGGTGAGGATGCGTTATTAAGCTCAGGGCGGGGACGAGCAGGGTAGGCGACAGGCAAGGTTGGTTTCATTTTTTAGTTTATGTTTTTGTATGGTTGGAATCTTACCATGTACATGCATTACTTTTATAATTTAGAAAATGGCTAAAAATTTGAAAAAAATTAGTAAATATAACTTCAGACAAAGGTACTAGATTGTACCTGGGTTTGATAGTTCATATAGTGTAGAATTGCAGGCTTGGGAATGAAATTGGGAACCTCTAATCCAGTCTCTCCTTTCCAGACCCAGAATTGAAGGGCAGAGAACGGAGGGGCACAGCTCGGTGCCTATAAAACAATCTCTGTATTTATGCCTAAGGCCTTGCCCCCTTTGCTAAAAACAAATGTGAATATTTTTTTCATTCACAGAGTAGCCTGATGGTAAAGGTGTTTAATTAAGTAATCAATTAATTAATGAAAATTGTGCTTCCTGCCTCCTGTTAGACATCTCCCTATATGAAAATTGCTAGTTGTGTTTACTTCACTGTTTCCCCAAGGAGAGGGAAGCTGGTTCACCTGCATTTGTTGGAAAATGCCGGTCGTTGTTAAAGAAATGGTTAATTCTGCTGGGCTTTCTTAGGCACAGGGAAAAATGGTAAAATTCCAGATGGTGACCTTTAAGTGCTTCTCTCTCCAAGACTCTGGAGGATTTTGAGAGGAAAATTAAAAAATAGAAACTACCAGGATTCTCATTCTCACCACGACCACTGGGAAGGAGAGAAGAGGTTTTGTTATTCAGCCCTGTCAGTGAAGTCAGAAACTTGCTTGAGGGAACTTTGGGACCAGACAGGATGGCTTGGAAATGGTGATTCTGAGGGATCCATGCATGAGGCTTTTAGTGTGGCCAGTCTGTACCTAGAAGCCCCCGGGGGTGTGTTTGGCAGAGGGGCGGGCAGTATTTGGGGGCAGCTGCCATTGAGAAGGCCTGAGCCGCTTCAGTCGGTGTTTTCCAGGAAGATGTGGACAAGGCGGTGAAGGCTGCTCGGGCTGCGTTCCAGCTGGGCTCACCCTGGCGCCGCATGGATGCTTCTGACAGGGGCCGGCTGCTGAATCGCCTGGCCGATTTGATTGAGCGTGACCGCAGCTACCTGGCGGTGAGTCCTCAGCCCTCTCCCCTCTCTTCCCACATAGAGAATGGACTCCAGGCATCCTGCAAAAAGGCAGGACCACACTGCTAACAAGTTACTGGTTGGAATGGCTCAGGGTAGACATATTTGAGTTATGCCCCTGCATGCAACCAGAAGAGTCTCCCACTGCCTCCTTAGATGCAGTGTGTATCAGTTTCCTCTTGCTGCTGAAACAAAACACCATAAAACAATAGAAATGTATTCTCTCCTAGTTCTGGAGGCTTGAGGTTCAAAATCAAGATGTCAGCAGGGCCATTCTCCCTGTAAAGGCACTAAGGAGAATGTGTTCTCTTCCCTAGTGTCTGCTGTGTGAGGCCATCCTTGGTGTTCCTTGGTTTGTAGGCACATCACTCCCATCTCTGCCTCTGTCTTCACATGGCTTTCTCCTCTCATGCTTATGCGTCTGTGTCCAAATTTCCCTCTTCTTATAAGGATGCTGATCACTGGGTCAGAACCCACCCTAATCCAGCAGGGGTGTGAGTAGAGGGTAGAGAGGGTATCACTGTTCAACCCAGTATACTGGGTTTGCTAAAATAGGAAGAGACTGGGGGAAGGAAAGGAGCTTTGCTGGTGAGGCCTTTTTGGGACACAGACCCCCTAGGAATGGACCTCTCTCCTATACCTCTCTGCATGATGTACCTTCTCCCTGACTGTGAAAGGCGGAAGAAACCAAAAGGTCTGTAGTACCCTCCCCTCTATCCATCCCATTCTGCACACAATACCAGGATAACCTTCAAGAAGGCAAATTATAACACAGCACTCCTTCCTTAAGCCTCCCATGGCATCCTCAGTCCTTAGGATAAAGTTCTGGTCCCTCGACATGGTCTGCAAGGCTTTACCTGGCCTGGCTCCATTGCCCAGCTTGTGCTGGCCCAGCCCCTCACACTCACAGCTCAGCCTCACCAGTCTGCTGTCAGGGTCTTGACTGCCAAGCTTCTCCAAGCCTCAGGACCTTTGCACACACTGTTCCCTCTGCCTGGAATGCACTTCCCTTTGTTGCCATTTGCACCTTCCTTTTGCTGAGTTACCTCCTAGGTATTTTTTAGGCTTTAACCTAAAGAGCGCTCCTCAGGGAGGTGTTTCTCAGACCCAGTTAGGGGGTGTGGCATTCTCTTTCCTGCACTCTGAATACTTATATTGATGACTATGTCATTATTCACCCTCTCCCCACTCTATAATCTCCATTTCATCACTATTACCAGCACCTAGTTCTAGCAGAAGCTCAAAAAATGTTTGTGAGACGAATGAATGAGGACTTGGTGCATCGTCCAGCCCCCCGCCCCCCCACTGTCTTTGGAGAGGGAGGGGTAGTGGCCCAGAAACTCCCACACATTTACCAACCAGTAAATTCAGTGGCACAAAGGAGCCTGTCACCCCTAGCTCCCCCAAACGTCTATGCTGACCTTGTTTTCTTTTCTCAGGCCTTGGAGACCTTGGACAATGGCAAACCTTACATCAACTCCTACCTGGTGGACTTGGATATGGTCCTCAAATGTCTCCGGTAAGGTCTCAGGTTTCCTGTCTTTCCTTGTTCTTGCAGTGAAAAGGGGGAGTGAATGGTCTAAGGAGGAAGAAAGAGAGTTGCAAAAATGTAAAAAGATCTCAGGAGTTGGGGAGAAGCTTGTTCAATTTAGACTCCATTTCTTGGGAAAATTCCTAAATATCAAAAGTTGTTACTTAATTGTAATTTTTTTCTATTTCTTCTTGAGTCAATTTTGGTCATTTGTGTTTTACCAGGAATTTGTTCATAGTACCCTGTTATAATCCTATTTATTTCTGTAAGGTCAGTAGTTTTGGGTTCACTTTCATTTCTGATTTTAGTTACGTGCATATTCTCTCTCTTTAGTCTACCTAAAAGGGCTGTCGATTTTGTTGATCTTTTCAAAGAATCAACTTTTGGTGTCACTGCTCTCTACTGTTTCTTCTCTGTTTTGTTTATCTCTGCTCTAATTTTTATTATTTCCTTTCTTCTGCCCACTTTGGGTTTAGTTTAATCATAAATGTTTTAATGACCCAAAAAGACAATATAAGGAATGAGTTTTGTCAGAGCCATCTGGGGTGCAAATAACAGAAACTCAGCTTAACTTAAGCAATTCTGAGAGACAGAGGGTCTCGAGGAGTGCAAAATGCTGCTAGGGCTCACTCACCACCACCCTTTCCTACCCACGTGCTTTTCTTGAACCTCACAAGCCATCCTCCCTCCTGCCTTTGTGCTGTTTAAGTGGTGCAAAACCTAGGTTAATGTAGATCATATTTTTCACAGTTGACCTGGGAGGAAGGCAATGGAGATGTCTTGACTTGGGTAGACTGGTAATTCCTTGGCTATTTTCTCCCCAGGATCACAAACCCCTATTCAGACCCATGTTAATTTCGGTCTCAGGCTATCCTTGCCAGAAGCTACTCATTTCACATATCTTCCTTTTACCTCATATTCATCAGCCTTCTACCATTTTCCTACCTCCCTGAAAACTTAGTCATTACCCACCAACAGCTGGTCTTTTTTCTCCAGCTCTTATTTGCTGTGCTTTTCTGTCACTTGCATCCCTGTGTGCTCTACAAGAGTTGGGGCCCAGTTGATGATTTCTTTTTTCTGGTGACTGTTTGATGCTTAGTACAGCTTTCTGTGCACAGGGAGTGCTGGCTATTTGTTGGGTCCATGCTTTTCCACCATGGAATTCAACTTGATCATGGCTTTCGGATCTGTGGATTGGGACTCGGTAGGCCCAACATTCACACATAAACAAATCTGGGTGTTTGTTAAGAAGATAGATTCTTGGGTATCAGCCCCAGAGAGCCAGACTGAGCAGGATGGATGAGGGAACCTGGAGTTTGGTGTATTTAGGATCCCAAGGTTTAGAAGTTAGTGACCCATTGATAATGTAACAGAGAGCAGGGCCATCATTTTAATCCACATAGATTGAAGGATAGGGATCTTTGAAAATGACAAATTTATCACAAATGAAATATCCTTGATAGAATAATGAAAATAATGACACTATCAAAGATTAAACAATCAAGTGGTTTGGGTTTCTATCATAAACCCCAATTATATTTTGTATGTTCAGAAGAACATTAGAGGTTGGAGGCTAAATGTGGAATATTACATTTAATCACTCGGCAATGCTATTTCTAATTGTGGTCTCCTACTTAAGTAGATAAACACAAAACATGTCAATGGGTACACAGCCTTTGATAGGTTATTTTCCATTAGCATATAACATGAGGCACCTGATTCTATGTGACAGGGTCATCGATAGATATTTAATCCTCCAGGTTTTCAAAGATTTTATAAGTACCCAATTTAAAGTACTTAGGCTAAATATTATTTATTTTACTGCTGAATATTCATGCAGTGGATTGTGAATTTACAGAGAACACAGAAAATATAGAAGGGTCATTTTTTTAAGAAAATTACAGACAAAACAGTTATTTATAACATTAAAGTTAAAAGAGTGAACCCTCAAATATAGATAAATTGCACAGTATCACTCAATGAGCTGATAAAAGTATCATAACTTAGGTTCCAGGGTATTGAATCATAATATTCATGAGGACTTCTGTAATATTGATAACAAAATATCCGGTTATGAAGAGAGCACTTTTCAACAGAAAAGTGTGATTTAGGATCTGCTTTATGTTCTTATTTCTAAGACTGTAGATAAAAGGGTTCAGCATGGATTTGATGAGCGTATGCTTGACTGAGACTATTTCACTTGACTTGAGTTTTGGGTAGTAGGAGAACTAAATACACTCAAGACCTGTACCATAGAAGAAGGAGACTGCTGGGAGGTGAGAACCACAAGTGGGAAAGGCTTTGTACTTACCCCCAGCTAAGGAAATTCTCAAAATGAAGGGTACACCTTAGAGGAAGAGAAAAGATCCCAGTTAGTGGAATAATGCCTAGAAGTCCAAATATAAAATAACATCCCTGGGTCATGAAAGAAGGTGTCAGAACGAGCCAATTGGGCTACCTGATTAGTAGTTCACAGAGAAAGTGGAAGATTTAAAAATCTATACAAAAAGATAGTAACAAAATCACAAAAACAAGTAATGGAGAAACCCAAACACTCGATGACCCATATGCCAGCAGCAACAGGCCATGCCCTTAGGGTTCCTGGTTACCGTATAGTATAGCGGGTGACATCAGACTACAAACGATCATATGCCCTCATGGTCAAGAGGTAGCTACCTAATGCTCCAAAAAAGTAAAGCTATATCTGAATGAGGCAGACGTCATGGATTGTGACTTTTGTCGGAGTCTGAATGCTCACCAGCAGCTTTGGGACAGTGGTGGAGGTGAGACAGGTATACAAAACAGAGAGACTGGAGAGGATGAGGAGTTCCAGAGAGGATGAGGAGTCACAGAGAGGATGAGGAGTCGGTGCTGATACCTAGCATAATGAGATAGTTCCCAGTGAAGTGACTGGGTACATGGAAAGGAATTGCCCAACAAGAAGAAGCTGCAGATTTTCTTCTTTTTAAAGTCCCAGGAGGATAAATTCTGGAACACACGTTTGGTTTCCTAGATCTGTTACCCTGTAAAGAGAAGAGTAATGCAGTGATTCTAACGTAAAAGTAGTTATGTGGTTTGTTTTTCAAAATTTTTTAATGAAAATTAATTATATAGAATTTAATTATACATTATATATAAATATATAATTAGCTATACATTTAACTAAAAATTCAGGGACGCATGTACTCTGTCTTCATTGTCCTGCTGTCACAGATTAGACAGTCAGTCCCTTATACCAAAGATTTTCCTCCACTTAGCCTGTTTGACTTTCTTTTGGTCAATCAACAAATATTTTTGACTAATCACTTTCTCCAACTATTCTTGAAGCCCTGGGAAACAAGTAAAGTTAATCTTAACTTCCCTGACATTAGGCATTCTATTCCATTCTACATACATACATATATATATATATATATAGGTGAGGCAAGATTATCAATAAATCATAACTGTTATTTCGTGTAGTGATGATTGGTTTTAAGTAAAAAATTCGTATTTTTTTTCCATAGTGAACCCCTAAAGTTACCACCAATAAAATAACTCCCAGGTACCATGCCAATTTCTCCAGTACCCACGAAGATACTGTGGCTCACACAGATATTATGAGGAATGTGTCTGAGTTCTCCAATCCAGTTCCCTCCTGGAATAGAGGCTGACGATCCATCAGGAATGACAGGGAGATAGAACCACACCTGAGGCCTTGGAAAGACATGAGTGTATATTCTCCAACTGAGTTCATTAAAGTTGACTTGAAAGGTTGTAGGAGAAGCATTTACTTTTTCTGTGGCTTTAGGAAATGAAACCTCAAAAGTCTCATTAATGAAATATTCTTTGGTCTCTATGCTCCCTGAGAGATTTAATTCTTTGGGACTGAGAGAGAAAAACACAATGCTTGTGCTACTTTTGACCCTTGGAGACCATTTAGGAGTTCAGTGCATATTTTTTATCCATTTGGACTTCTTTTTTTTTTTACCAAAAGAAAGTAAAACCTTCTTAAACTGTGACCTCTCGTGTTTCAGGGTAAACAGTCAGGGTTTATCACCTTTCATGATTCCCAATGGAGATATTTTTATAACTTTTTATTTTGAAATAATTTCACAATTTCAGGACAATTCTAAAAATAATACAAATCCCTACAGCTCCAAAATACTCCAACCCCCAGATTGCCATACCTCAAATTTTAATATTTTGCCACATATACCGTGTCATTCTGTCTCTTTATCTATCAATCCACCATAAATCTATTTACCCACCTGTCATCATATGAGATCATCATATTTTTCTGAATATTTGTGAATAGTTTGCATATATTATTTGAATGCATAATACTAACATATACATTGCCTAAGAATAAAGATATTTACTTATATATTTTTCTTAAGGGCCGTTTTCAAGAAATTTATCATTTATTTAAATGTTCTGTTCTATATTTCAATTTCCTAATAATTTTTGAATGTTTTTTCCTCCATTCTTAGATCCCATCCAGAGTTATGTATTGCATTTAGTTGTCATTATCTCTTTAGCTCCTTGCATTCTTTCTCTTCCTTCCTTCCCTCCTTCCTTTCTTCCTTCCTTCCCTCCCTCTGCCTCTTTCTTTCTTTCTTCCTGCCTTCTTTCCTTCCTTTTTCTCTTTCTTTTTAATTGTGGACAAATATATACAACATAAACCTTTCCATCCCAACCACTCCAAAGCATACCATTTGGTGGGATTAGTCACATTGACAACATTGTAAAACCCTCACCACAATCTATTGCCAGAAATTTCCTTTCACATCAGTCAGAAACCTATACCCATTTTACATTAACTGCCCCAAATCCTGCCCCTACTCTTTAATGGAGTAATGTACACTCTACTGATGTCTCCATTAGTTTGCATATCCTCTGATATCTTTGTGGTTAATATGGGGTTTGGATTTAACATCCTAAATCTATAAAAGCATACTTTGTTTTGATACCAGCATAGCATCAATTGCACATATAAATGATGTCCTATAACCTTCTATCCCTGTACTTCAATGTAGTTCTTGTCACAAGTTACATATTTTTACCTTATAAATCCAAAATCATTGATGTCCTTGAAGTTTATGCATTTGCCTTTAGATCCTGCAGGAAGTAAAAAGTGGAGTTATAAATAAAAAATGAAGTTGTACTTGTATTTATATTTACCCATGCTCATGTTATTATCTCTACTAGATATCTTTTTAAAAATTATTTATTGAGATATAAGTTGCACATAATAAAATATATCTATATAAAGTATATAATTCAGTAGGTTTTGACAAAAACATGCACCCATGTAACTTCCACCAAAATTAAGATATAGAACATTTCCATCACTCTAAAAAGTTCCTTTGTATCCTTTTGCAGTCTGTACCCATTCACCCCCCATTCCTGGCCCCAGGGAACCACTGATCAACTTTATGTCACCGTAGATTAGTTCTGCCTCTTGTAAAATTGCATATAAATGAAACCATGCAATACAAAGTCTTTCAGATCTGGCTTCTTTTGCTCAGTCTGTTTTGAGATTCATCCGTGTTGTTGCACAGGTCAATAGTTTGTCCCTCTTGTGTTGCTGAGTAGTATTCCATTGTATTTATATTCCACAGCTTACTTATCTACTTCCTGTTGATGAGCTACTTCAGTGTTTTGAATAAAGCTTAATAAACATTCGTATCCAAAAAAAAAAAAGAAGTTAGTGACCCAGTGGTACCTAGTTATGGTAACCCTAGCAGTTCTTTGAGTCTTGCTGTGAATACACCAAAAGCAAGTGCGCCTTTTGAGTTTTATCTTTCTGCTGGGATTTGCAGGGTTCCCTAACAGCCATAGACTGAAGCTGTGGACTTTTTTATTCTAAAGGTATCATGCAGGCTGGGCTGATAAGTACCACGGGAAAACCATTCCCATCGACGGGGACTTCTTCACCTACACCCGCCATGAACCCGTGGGGGTGTGTGGGCAGATCATCCCGGTGAGTGCTAGCAGAGGGTGACGTGCACTGTGCCTGGAAAATAGGAAGTGAGATCCAGCCATCTGGGACAGACTGCTGCAAAGGTGTGAGGTTCTGTGGATTGACGTCAGAAGGTGGCATGGGGTGGTGGTTGAGAGCATGGGCTAAGATCAACCTGAGTTGGAATCCCATCCCTGGATTGTGATCTTGGGCAAGTCACTCTTCCCCTCAAGCCTCCGTGTCCTCATGTGTAACAGAAATGAAAATAATACTTAACTTACGGAGGGAAGCATAAGCACTGCTTCCCACGGTGCCTTGGACACACAAAGCCCTGAGAATTGTGAGCTGCTATTTTATCATCAACCACTTGCCTTACCCATCCATCTTAAACCTACAATCAAGGCATGGTGGGGCACACAGGGGGTTCCAAGGACTTGGTGGTCACTTTCCCTCTGTGGGTGCCACTTTCTGCTGGCTTGTAGACGGCTCGGAGGAAGGCTTGGGTATCAAGGGCTGTTGTCTCTTGCAGTGGAACTTCCCACTCCTCATGCAAGCATGGAAACTGGGCCCAGCCTTGGCAACTGGGAACGTGATCGTGATGAAGGTGGCTGAGCAGACTCCACTCACCGCGCTCTACGTGGCCAACTTGATTAAGGAGGTGTGTGGCTTATTTCTGTCCCACGTTGCCTTTGTATAGATTTGCTCTAAAGGAGTTCTGGGGAGGGGTCTCAGGGTCCCCAAGGAGGGAGGTGGGAACAGAGCAGGGACTACACTCTGCTCACCCATATTTCTTCCACAGCAGCTCCTCTCTTTGCTTTCTTAGTTTTCTTGGGGCTGCCAGTAACAAGGTACCCCAAACCGGGTAGCTTAAAATACAGAAATTTGTTCTTCACAGTTCTGGAGGCCAGAAGTCTGAAATCAAGGCGCTGGCAGGGCCTTGCTCCCTCTGAAGGCTCTAGGGAAGGGTCCTTCCTGGCCTCTCTGGCTTCTGGTGGCTCTTGGCCATCCTTGCCATTTCTCAGCATGTGGCAGCATCACTCCAAGTCCCTGCCTCTGTCTTCATGTGGCTGTCTTCTCTTCTTATAAAAGCACCACCCTAATCCAGTGTACCCTCATCTTCTTTTTTTTTAATTAATTTTTAAATTTTTTTTAAATACCAAAAAACACCAAGCAAACGC
>PVIY010053549.1:0-14633 GCA_004026745.1 Myrmecophaga tridactyla | reverse complement strand
CCCCCAAGGGGACTTTGCAAATATTTTTTTATTCACTGTTCAAGTCACCCTAGGATTTATTGGGGCATCATTCTGGACAAACCTACTAAATCTCATGCCCTACTCAAGGTTCCATGTACTTATGGTGTTCAATTAAACTACCCATATAAATTATATTAGGAAATGCACTAGTCAAAATACAAATTTTGTACCAAATAAATATTTTCTGCTTTAGTCTCACACTTAGGATAAAGTTTTAAAATACAAATTACCATTTATTTTCAACATCCTGCAATACTGACATTCCTTTGTTCTTCCTCATGCAAAAATATTTTTTAATTTGTACATTTAGTCACTATCATTGTACACTCTAGGCATTTCTAGATTATACCATCTCAGTCTTTATCGTCTATCTTTCCTTCTGATTTCATTTGTGCCCCCAGGCCTCCTCCCTCTATCATTCTCACATTCAGCTTCATTCAGTGTACTAACATTATTGTATTACAGTTAGGTAGTAGTGTGCTATCCATTTCTGAATTTTTACTATCAGTCCTGTTGCACAATCTGTATCCCTTCAACTCCAATATCTACCCTATTTCTATCTCCTGATGGTCTCTGTTCTTAAGTTCATTCATTAACATTAGTTCATATCAGTGAAACCATACAGTATTTGTCCTTTTGTTTCTGGCTAATCTCACTCAGCATAATGTCCTCAAGGTCCATCCATGTTGTTACATACTTCATAACTTTATTCTGTTTTACAGCTGCATAATAGTCCATCATATGTATATACCACAGCTTGTTTAGCCACTTGTCTGTTGATGAACATTTGGGCTTTTTCCATCTCTTGACAACTGTAAATAATGCTGCTATAAACACTGGTGTGCAAATGTCTGTCTGTGTCCTTGCCCTCAGATACCTAGCAATGGTATTGCCAGATCATATGGCAATTCTATACTAAGCTTCTTGAGGAACTGCCAAACTGCCTTCCACAGCGGGGTTGTACCATTTTACATTCCCACCGACTGTGGATAAGTGTGCCTCTTTTTCTTCATCCTCTCCAGCACTTGTTGTTTTCCCTTTTATAGATAATGGCCATTCTGGTGGGTGTAAGATATCTCATTGTGGTTTTGATTTGCGTTTTAGTAGGAGCCCTTTTAGCTGTATTGTAATAAAATTAAAGATAAGCGCCTATGATGGACAACCAGATTCACTGCCTCAGAACTTCATTTCCATTGCATTATCTCAGAGATGCAACTCAGCTTTTCAACTTTTTTTTTTTTTTTTGGGTAGGTGAGTGGGGAAGATGATACATTTTTAAATGGCTTCCAGCCACTCTGAGCTATTTGTTTTGACCATCCAAGTTTCCTCCCAGGGTATGATTTGCTGCTTTTATTAGTGCTCTGGTTACAAAGTGGCACAAATTTTAAGTAGACAAGTTTCCCTTCCTCACTAGCCCAGTTCATTTAGTGGACAATTTTACACAATTGTCCAGGATCCCTTTACATTTCTAGGTAGAAATTCCTATGTAATTGTAGAGTATAGATCGTCTACAGAAATGTCTGCATAGTAAGTGAACTGGAAGTATAAAAGATAGGAGAGCGGGCAGATGAAACAGAGATTCTGGAGGTGATGAAGGATTACGTGAGAATGAGGACTAGGTCATTACTATGCCAGTGGCAATTAAGGTAGAGGGAAAGAAAAGATGACTGAAGCTAAGAGATCAAGGAATAAGTGTCAGAGTGTTAACTGAATGATCTATTATTAGCACTTTCAAAGCTGGGTCCATGGTCCCCATTCAGTCTTCCTTAACCTTGAAAGGGAAAAAATACATCTTTATTTTCACTAATCACTAGCTTAAAATTTAACATTTTCTTCAATTATAAATGTAGGCAACAAACCATAGAAGTATTAGCAGAACCTGTGACTTTGTTATTAATAGAAATCAAAGACATTTTTATATCATAATACAGTTGCTGCAGATATATTGAAATGTTGCTTATGCTTATCACTACTTCAAAATTATAATAGTTATTAGATCTGCTACTAAAACTTGTTAAATGTGTTAAGTACTACTAAGTACCAATAATTTAAAATTTTAATTTTTTGATAAATTATATTTTAAGATAAGTTTCTTGGTGATTGCATGTATTTTATTTTCAGAAGTGGTACAAAAGATTCACCAGACGGTCACAGGGATCAAAGGCAGAGTAAAGTGAAAAATGCCTGATTTATATGGAAGATACTGAAGTTGCCAGGAATAAGCACAGGAGTAGTGAAGGAGGAAGGCTGTGACCCCAATACTATTTTTTTTTAAATGCTCTAAATTGCATCTTTCCTTATTTATTTAAAAATGTGATAATTGGTATACAAATATTTATTCTGTTATGGCATATTTTTATAAAAAAGGTGAAATTGATTTATACATCATAGAATTTCCTCTTCTTCTTTATATTCTTCTTTAACATCTTCCCCACCATCACCAGCAGCAGCAGCAGCAGCAGCAGCAGCTATTATCATTTTTGCTAAGATTTACTGAGTATTCTAGTTACTGTATTAAGCACTTTACATTAATACAAATTAATATTATCTATACTAATTTTAGAGCAAGAAGTGACTAAATAGAGAACATTTATTTCAACTACCCATTTAATAGATGAAGAAACTAAGGTCTGGTAGAGTTAAATTATTTGTCAGCGAGTTAGTGGCAGAACAGGGACTAGGACTCAGCAGAAAGAAATACTATATAGTAGGCTGGAATCACCAGGGAAAAATGTAGGTTTCTCCCCCATAGATACTGTCAGATGACTTTTTTCAGGAGGATATATAGTAATAGCAACTCTCACCTGAAATGTATCAGTGAGTCCTTTTCCCCATACTCTCCCCAGAACTAAACTAGTTCTAATAAATCTTGTTAATTTTTGCCAGTACAATAAGTGAAAAAAATAATTCTGTATCTTGTTTTATTTTGTGTTTTCATGATGATTAGTGAAGTTGAACATCTTTTCATATCTTGTTTGAGTGCTTTAATTTCCTCTCTTATGAATTACCTATTTATGTATTTGCCTATTCTTGTACTCTCAGTATGTTTCCTATTACTGTGCAGGGGCTTTTTCTACCTGAAGGATATTAACTCTTAGTCTTGCAGCCATTCCCTCCTTCACCATTAATTTGATTTTCTTCATTTTTCTCTTAATGTTCTCTTCCATTCATTTTTCTTTCAGCTCCTTGTGTATGGCATTTCCAGGTATGGCTAAGTTCTGCAAGTAGCATCCCTGGCACATCTTTTAGAAAGTAACTTTGGAGATGGTATCTTCATGAGTTTGGAATAAGTCTTTTTTTATACAATTATTTCATTATGATCCCAAAAGGCTACTTTCAATAATTCTGATAAAAGAATGCAATGCCTAATACTCACCATCAGGTGATAGGTGGGTTAATAGTTCCTCAAGTTCCTTATCCTTGAGCATAATTCCCATGTTTTCCATAAGGGGTTCCACTTTGTTGATTTTGACCCTTGACTCTTAGGAAAGAAGGTCATAGGATAAGAATATAAGTATTGATGCTGAAAAGTTGAAAAATGCTAATCATGGTCATGTATTTTAGATGCTAACTGGTGGGTAAAGTAAGTAAGGACTCAAAGAAACTACTAACATATTATACATTAATATTTATGTACTGATATTCTTAGATTTAAATATATCTGTTAAAAATAGGGAACTATTGACAAAGATAATTACTGAATTGTTAGCAGTATTTACCTTTATGGGAGGGGATTAGACTGGGGGGTGGAGGGTAGGGGTAGGGATGTGGGAGGAGGTACTTTTAATGCTTTATATTAATTTAAGTGGTAGAACTGGATTTTTTTGAAATAGTATTTTTGTGTTTTCTTTATATTTTTTCTAATAAAAAAATTTTAAAGAATTACTTACACAGAGTTAGTATGGAACATGGGAATAGACCATTCCCCTTAATATTGATCTAGCACTCTAGTTCACTTTTTCATGAGAGGTCAATAAAGAGGACTAGGCAAGACTGATGACTTATGGTGGAAACAATAACCAATCTATACAATTTTAGCAAGAGTACAATGTTGACTCTTCCTATAATAAGATACTCTAATTTGGGGGCACCAAAAGAATGGTAAGTTATGAGGCATAATACTGGATCAATAAATTGGAAACAAAGTTGAAACATTTAAAGGAAAATCCTAAACATAGGTTTTTATTTTTGCTTGCCCTTTCACCACATTTCTCACTTACCTTTGAGGCCCTTCACAGCTTTTAGCACTCTATTCTTGTACACCTTTCCATCAGCTGTAAGATAAGACATGATTCAGAATATTGGTTAAATGATGGGAAGATTCACAAAGGCAGCAACAACTCACATTAAAACCTTCAAGTTGCTTGGAAGTTTATTTTATTTTACCCTGAAGTAACAATGAAACGAAAGATGATAGAAAGCTTTCACTGCTATAATCTACCCATTCATTGAATTAAAAAGTCTTTTTTCCTTTTTTTTTTCTTTTCTTCTCTTACTCCCTTTGTTTCCTTCTTCTAATTGTGATTCAGATTAGGCAGCGCTCCCTGGGATAATTTATTCACTTTGATGGTGGGAGACTAGTGAAAGAAGTTGCCAACTCCCAGTATTGCAATGTAAATGACAAGAACAGGATTGTTTCTTATGTAAGAACTGTGTTGTCTCAATGGGTTTTATAGGACATACACATATATAATTTTAGATGTTCTGTCACACAAACCCGTATATGCAAGCTGACTACTCACTGTGCCTTGGCAGAGTTTTCAGTAGCTCCTTCTGCTTCTCATCAGTGATTACTAGCCCCATTTTCCTTAGCATACTTCTCAAATTACTGACATCAACCTTCTCTCCTTTAGAAAGATGGGAATTGTCAATATGTAAGAATTTTAGGAAGGGACTAATGATTTCAAATTCTAAAAAGGTTATCTATGTGGCATCATTCTTAATTAGAATGGCACATTTATAGTGAAACTGGATAAACTACAGGGATTCAAAGGACATAAGGGTGCTCTGAATTAAATATTTTAAATTCAAGCAAAAGTAAAGCTCATGTAATTCTAGATTCAAATCAAATACCATAATTTTATCTGAATTGTGGGATCTTTTGACATAGTGAGCAACCATATTTCTTGGCTCTATTACAAAAGCTTCACCAACGGATTGAACAATAATATTTTATATTTTGGTTGTTTAAACAATGGTGAATATATTATTGGTTAAAACACCATAGAATATAAAGTCCATACCAAAAAAATCCCAAAGCAAAGAGTAAGATTATGAAATGAACATTTAACCACTAAATATATAGGGGAGTAATATGTACTATTGTAAGTAATAGCCTGAAGAGAAAGACTGTTTAAAAAATCTTATTTTTTTTTCTATAAAGCATTAAGGTCTTTTAATGAACCCCCTTTCACCATACCTTCTTACTCACCTGTAAAAGCTTTCACATCATCCATCACTACATTCAAATCAACCTTTTCATTTTCTGTAAGAAAAGACAATTCAGGGACAGAGACCAAATCTCAGATTCAGAAAAATAATATGAAAAATTTAAGTTTAAAGAGAAAAGTTGTAAAAATCTTAGCCTTGAGCTCATCTTTTAGCAACTTCTTCCTAATGAATTATCCTAAGCTTTGACTATTGAGCATTTTGTCCAGATAAATTTGACTTATTAAGTCATTAGTGAAACCTTTTTCATATATGTATATATGAAAAATATGCACACATATATAAGAAATATATGGTATACATGTGAATGAAGGAAGAAAGCATATGAAGCAAATATGGTAAAATGGTAACATTCGTTAACTCTAGTCAATGGGTACACAATATTTGTTATATGGTCTATGCTTTTCTGTATGCTTGAAGTATTTCATAATAAGCTTTTTTAAGAGAGACTAAAAACTAGATTTCCTTTCAGAAGCCCTTGTACAGATGTCTTAAGATTCCATCAAATTATAGTGGTGTCTGATATACTTACCATCCACTGGCAGATGGTTCAATAGGTCCTCATATTCCTCTTTTCCAAGCTCAATATCCATGTTCTTCAGGAGGGTTTGCAAGTTACTAACATTAACTTTTTTTCCTTAGGAAAGAAGAAGGGGTAATAAGAAATACATATATATCTACCTTGAGCATGCATCTATTCTAGCTGGAGAGTGAAGCATACTGGCTATTTTACTTAAATGTACCCAGATATTCCATGTAGGAGCTAGGGAAGAGAAAATGCTCCTTTAATATTATGCTAAAATTTTCAAATGAAGTCATCATGGATGAAAAGAAGAATTAGACAAGCTTGAAAAATTGTGATAAAGTGAACCAATATCTAAATGAAGGCAGAATTTCAAACTTGCTATAGTGACATACTACTAATAATGGTCTCCTCAAATGTAGTTATACCCAAAGAAGAATGGTAGGTTTTGAGGCATAAATTCAGAATAAAAAAAACAGTGGAGCAGTTGAATAGCAAGGTGCTAATCAGTGAGAAAGAATAAAGATTTTAAAAAGCAAATGCAAAGCACAATAGATTTCAGCTACCATTCTCCTGATTCTTACCTTTGAGAAGCTTCACGCTATTTAGTAATCTATTCTTATACACCTTTCCATCTCCTGAAAGATATGGTAAAATTCAAGTAATAAGAAAAAGGATAAAAACTCTAAATTTCATAAATAAAGACATTTTACATGATTTACCTAGAAATTTATTATATTTCACCTACACATAATGAAAGATAATGCTGCTTTCAATGTGGTCAATCTGTCTCCTAATTGGAACACATGGCAGCAGTTGAGGCATAAGCATACGTGCCTATGTGCTTCTTTCTTTTGTCATCTTTCTCTCTTCTTTTATTACACTTTGACGCTTCTGCTTTTCCCTGTTTTCCCTCCATATGCTCTAGGTCCATGAGTTATTCCAAGATATATATATTTAGCCCAAATGGTGGTTCTTATAGGGGGACAATTTTAAAAATAGTTAACCCAAATAATAACATAAAACAATGCCTACTTAAAAATTAGAAAAACATATTTTCTATAAATAGAGGTGAAAGTTAACAGGGGAGGAGAGGGGACATCCACCAGCCCGATCTGTCTCCATGGGTAGAGGTCTCAGAGGCCTCCGTCCTGGGGCAGTGGTGTCTGCAGTGTCGACAGAACCCTCAGCACCAGCGTGTGCCCATAGTGGTCTCTGTTACACTCCATCTGCAGCTTTCTGCCTTTCTACCCTGCTTTCTCAGAGCTAAAGTCCTGGAAAGGCTGTAGTTGCGACAATTCTCCCTTTGAGAGTCATCTGGGGGAAAGCCAGACACAGTGAGTGGTCCAGTCTTAGATGGATGTCAGAAGAATTTAGATGGGACCTGGGCATTTGCTGCCCAGGGGCTACTTCTTTCACCAAGACGTTAGATCTCTTGACATTGTGCAGGCTCACTTTTGCCTCGGGGACATTTGGGGACTGGAGCTATGCAGGAAAAGGATGTCTACCTGGGGATCCCTGGGACTAGGTAGGGGGCACAGATGAAGCACAGGCTGACCTCTAAGGTCTTTGCAGGCGAGCCTATGCAGGTGCCCTGGAGGTAGAACTTTTGAGGGGTTGACTGGTTAGGGCACTGACCAATCAGAATGGATATTGACAGTATAAATACAGGGTCCTGGAGGTCCCTGCTCTCAGGTCTTAACCTTTAGTTGCTGGATTATGGAAAGATGGGAGAGTTCACAGGGAAAGACCATAGAAGAATTTAGCTGTGTAGCTGTTAAAATATTTAGCAGAGACCCATCAGCGGAAAGGAGAAGAGAGAAGTTTCTCACCTATAAGAGGAGAAGTTTCTCACTTCCAAATTAAAATACAAGTGACAAGAACATGGTTTCTATGCCAAAAATTGTATTTTACTTAGTGGATTTCTTAGGGCACTAGGCAGTTCTCACCAAGAAACCTACACTACCATATTTCCTTGAAAACCATGATGGCATGTTAAATACTTACCACAGACTGGCAGAGTTTTTGACAGCGTTAACTCTTCTTTTTTAGTGAGTTCAATTCCCATGTTTCCCAACACATTTTTTAAGTCACTTGCATCAACCTTTTCTCCTTTGAATAGATGGAATTGTTTTAGGAGATAATATATATTTAATATTTTTATTGAGAAATCTTTACACACATACAGTCCAGGCATAGTATATAATCAGTGGCTTATATTATCATCACATAGTTGTATATTCATCACTATGATAATTTTTAGAACATTTGCATCATCAGGGGACAATATTGAGAGATGTTTAATTATTCTAAATTATGAAACATAAAGTCCAGTACAGTACTATTTACAACTGCAGGATGAAATATATATATACAAGCAGACCTCAGTTACATAGAATTATTGTGAAATTCAGTACCTGGAAGGATCCTTTAATCCAAATAATAAGATAACACTTCTGTTCTATATATGAGTTAAGACAGCATGGAGTAATATGGGGGCAACTGCCTAGTGATTTATGATTGTATCTACATAATTGCAGGCTCTACCATCATTTCACCTGCATGTAATATATCTGTCATTACTTCATGACCTGAATTATGAGACTGATTGTTCAGAGTGATCTTATTTTGTGATACAAAACTTCAAATTGAGATTCACTGTGCTTACCCGCATTTTGCTTCTTTAACACTAATGAAGTGAACAGATTACAGGCCAAAATAATGAATAAGTTAATACTTCTTTTTTAGAGTGTCCACACATTTCCTAACACTCTAATAATCTAAACTATCATCAATAAGACATAATTATAAATCAATAAATAAAAATGTAGAATGAACATACCAGTGATGGCCGGGGGGTAAATTATTTCTTTAAAACGGTAATTATCTACAAGGCATCAATATATCAATTTTTAGCATCTTATACAAATGCACTCACCTGTAAAAGCTTTCACTGTATCCATCAACACAACCTTGTCATCTTCTATAAGAAAATTCAGAATTCAGACTCACAGATGAAGGTACTAAGACTTGAAAAATTATGTAAAATTCTTAAATTATATATAAATTTTTGAATTAAAACATGTTGTATGGAATTCCAGTAACTTTTCATGCTTTAGTCTATTTTTACGATGTTTTCAACCCACAAGAACATATATGATAAAAGAAAGAGTATCTAAGCAAATTCAATTATGTCCAGCCTTTCGGTTGACCAAAATGTCAGTGTAGGTTGCTCCAGGGTGCCACTCCTCCCATAGAATGAACAACTAGCAAAACTAGGCAAAGGCTGAAACAAGAAAATGCAGCTTTAAAAATGGTGGGAGAAGCTCATGATGCCTTTTCTGGCCACTCTCCCACCCTTCCTCAGTGCAGTGTGGAGCCAGCCTGTATTCCCATTGTGGGTCCCTGACCCTGTTCCAGAGGAATAAATGAGGGTGTCTATAAGCTAGTGCCAGTCTATCAGTTGGCAACCTGAAAGCTGAACCAGGAAACTCATCTTGGACTCACCCTCCTAGAACTTGCTCTGCAGGCAAAAAAAGCTTGCAGAAAATTAAATCAGTGTAAGAAACCATTAAATCAAAGTGGCTTGGAGCAAAGGATTACCTGTTTAAATCATACAAAACACCTGGGAGGGGAAAAAAGTCTATTTCATAAGGAATAGAGGGGGCATTTAAATTCCTACAAACAGGAATTCCCCAAGGCCACAAGCAAGCATAAGCTCAACATGTAAGCTCAGAAAAGACAAAGAAGACCCTGCACTTTGCATTCACCTTTGGTTGATCTTCTTGATAGATGGCTAAACTCTGAGGGAGAGCACCAGCCAATGCAGAGGCAATTTGCAAAGACAGTGAAAAGTGTATTTTGCATTGATTTGTTTGATTTTCTTAGTCCTGGCACTCAAGGAAATATATGTCATATCACTATCTTGATATAAACTTAAGGAATAACCAGACCAGGAACTAAATCCAGAGTTAATTAAATATTAAAATGTATAGTGTACAAACAAAGATTACCAGACAATAATGAAATGGGAAATGATGGCTCATCCAAAGAAACAGTATAAATACCCAGAAATCATCAATAAAGACTAGACTTTGTATGTACCAGAAAAAGACTTTTAAAAATTGATCCTCATTATGCTCAAGGAGAAAAAGGAAAACAGAGAAAGAACTTACGATATCAGGAAAACAATGAACTAACAATATCAGAGTCTCAATAAGGAGATAGAAATATTAAAGGGGAACCAAACAAATAATGGAGTTACAGACCAAAATAAATGAAAGCAAAAATTTCCAGAAGGCCTCAATAGAAGATTGGAGCTGGCAGAAAAAAGAATCAGTTAATTGAAAAATAAGACAATTTAAATGATCCAGGAAAAGAAAGAAAAAAGAATTTAAAAAAACTGAATAAAGTCTAATAGACATTTAGGTCACATCAAGTATACCATTATATATATTAAGGGAGTCCCAGAAGAAGAAGAGAGAAAGGGACAGAAGGAATATTCAAAGAAATAAATGGCAGAAACTTCCCAAATTATTGAAAGACATGAATATGAATGTCAAGAAACTCTATGAATTCTAAGTAGAATAAACTTGAAGAGAACCACACCCAGATACACGGTAGTCAAACTGTCAAATGTCAAGGAAAAGGAGAGAGCTTTGAAAGCTGAAAGAGAAAAGCCACGTACTATGTAAAAGGGAGTCCCAGTAAGATTAAGTTCTGATTTCTCAACAGAAATCATTGCTTGCAAGAAGGCAGTGGGATGAAATATTTAGAGTGCTGAAAGAAAACAATTGTCAATGAAAAGTTTTATAACTGGTGAGACTGTGTTTCAGATATGAGGGAGAGATTAAAACATTCCCAGAAAAACAAAAGCTGAGGGAGTTTGTCATCACTAGTCTTGCCCTACAAGCAGTGCTAAAGGGAGTTCTTCACAATGAAAGAAAAACACCAGACACTTTCTTCGTTTACCACTGAATTGAAGTGGTATAAAGAAATAAAGACCTCTGGTAAAGGTTACCAAATCAGTAATTTATAAATGCCAATATTATTGTATTGTATTATTTGGTATATAGCTCCACTTTTTACTTCTTAAAAGTTGTAAATTACAAGTGTGATGAAAAGTAACAATAAAGCTGTGGTTTTTTTTTTTATTTTAACATTTCTTCCCCCTATTATTTATTTTTATTCCATGTGTTCTACTCGTCTGTTGACAAGGTAGATAAAAGGAGCATCAGACACAAGGTTTTCACAATCACACAGTCACATTGTTACAGCTGTATCATTATTCAATCATCCTCAAGAAACATGGCTACTGGAACACAGCTCTACATTTTCAGGCAGTTCCCTCCAGCCTCTCCATTACATCTTGAATAACGAGGTGATATCTACTTGATGCATAAGAATAACCTCCAGGATAACTTCTCGACTCTGTTTGGAATCTCTCAGCCATTGACACTGTCTCATTTCCCTCTTCCCCCTTTTGGTCGAGAAGGTTTTCTCAATCCCTTGATGCTAAATCTCAGCTCATTCTAGGGTTTTTCTCAATCCCTTGATGCTGAGTCTCCGTTCATTCCAAGATTTCTGTCCCATGTTGCCAGGAAGGTCCACACCCCTGGAAGTCATGTCCCACGTAAAGAGGGGTAGGGTGGTGAGACTGCTCGTTGTGTTGGCTGGAGAGAGGGGCCACATCTGAGCAAGAAAAGAGGCTCTCTTGGGGGTGACTCTTAGGCCTAAATTTTAAGTGGGCTTGACCTATCCTTTGCGGGGTTAAGTTTCATATGAACAAACCCTGAGACTGGGGGCTCAGCCTATGGCTTTGGTTGTCCACACTGTTTGTGAGAATATCAAGAATTCAACTTGGGGAGGTTGAATTTCTCCCCGTTCTCACCACTCCCCGAAGGGGGCTTTGCAGATACTTTTCTACTCACTGATCGAATAACTCTGGGATTCATCGGGGCATCACTCTGGACAAACCAACAAAATCTCATGTCCTATCTGAGATTCCAAGTACTTATGGTGTTCAATCAAACTATCTACATAAGTTATATTAGGAAATGCACTAGTCAAAATATAAATTTTGTAACATATTTTTTGCTTTAGTCTCACACAGAAGGTGACATTTTAAAATATTAATTACCATCTATTTTCAGTACCCTGCAATAATGACATTCCTTTGTTCTTCCTCATGCAAAAACATTTTTAAAATTGTACCTTGTACAATTTCACTATTATTATACACTCTAGGCATTCCTAGATTATACCATCTCAATCTTTAACATCTATCTTTCTTTCTGATTTCAATATGTCCCCAGCCCTCCTCCCTCTATCATTCTTACACGCAGCTTCATTCAGTGTTTTAACATAATCATATTACAGTTAGGTAGTATTGTGCTGTCCATTTCTGAGTCTCTGCATCCAGTCCTGTTGCACAGTCTGCATCCCTTCAGCTCCAATTACCCAATATCTTACCCTATTTCTGTCTCCTGATGGTCTCTGTTACGAACAAAATATTCCAAGTTTATTCACTAACATCAGTTCATATCAATGAGACCATACAGTATTTGTCCTTTAGTTTTTTTTTTTTTTAATTTGCATATGGGCAGGAAGCACCAGGGATCGAACTCCAGACCTCCAGCACGGCAGGTCGGAGCTCTTGCCTGCTGAGCCATGGCAGCCGCCCTGTCCTTTAGTTTTTGGCTAGTCTCACTCAGCATAATGTTCTCAAGGTCCATCCATGTTGTTACATACTTCATAAGTTTATTCTGTCTCAAAGCTGCATAATATTCCATCGTATGTATATACCACAGTTTGTTTAGCCACTTGTCTGTGGGTGGACATTTTGGCTGTTTCCATCTCCTTGCAATTGTAAATAATGCTGCTATAAACATTGGTGTACAAATGTCCATTTGTGTCTTTGCCCTTACGTCCTCTGTGTAGATACCTAGCAATGGTATTGCTGGGTCATATGGCAATTCTATATTCAGCTTTTTGAGGAACCACCAAACTGCCTTCCACAGTGGTCGCACCATTTGACATTTCCACCAACAGTGAATAAGTATGCCTCTTTCTCCACATCCTCTCCAGCACTTGTCATTTTCTGTTTTGTTGATAATGGCCATTCTGGTTGGTGTGAGATGATATCTCATTGTGGTTTTGATTTGCATTTCTCTAATGACCAGGGACGTTGAGCATCTCTTCATGTGCCTTTTGGCCATTTGTATTTCCTCTTCTGATAAGTGTCTTTTCAAGTCTTTTTCCCATTTTGTAATTGGATTGGCTGTCTTTTTGTTGTTGAGTTGAACAATCTCTTTATAAATTCTGGATACTAGACCTTTATCTGATATGTTGTTTCCAAATATTGTCTCCCATTGTGTAGGCTGTCTTTTTACTTTCTTGATGAAGTTCTTTGATGCACAAAAGTGTTTAATTTTGAGGAGATCCCATTTATTTATTTATTTCTTCAGTGCTCTTGCTTTAGGTGTAAGGTCTATAAAACCGCCTCCAATTATAAGATTTATAAGATATTTCCCTACATTTTCCTCTAACTGTTTTATGGTCTTATACCTGATGTTTAGATCTTTGATCCATTTTGAGTTAACTTTTGTATAGGGTGTGAGATACGGGTCCTCTTTCATTCTTTTGCATATGGATATCCAGTTCTCTAGGTACCATTTATTGAAGAGACTGTTCTGTCCCAGGTGAGTTGGCTTGACTGCCTTATCAAAGATCAAATGTCCATAGATGAGAGGGTTTATATCTGAACACTCTATTCGATTCCATTGGTCAACATATCTATCTTTATGCCAGTACCATGCTGTTTTGACCACTGTATCTTCATAATATGCCTTAAAGTCGGACAGCGTGAGACCTCCAGCTTCGTTTTTTTCCCTCAAGATACTTTTAGCAATTCGGGGCACCCTGCCCTTCCAGATAAATTTGGTTATTGGTTTTTCTATTTCTGAAAAGTAGGTTGTTGGGATTTTGATTGGTATTGCGTTGAATCTGTAAATCAGTTTAGGTAGAATTGACATCTTAACTATATTTAGTCTTCCAATCTATGAACACGGTATGCCCGTCCATCTATTTAGGTCTTCTGTGATTTCTTTTAAGAGTTTCTTGTAGTTTTCTTTGTATAGGTCTTTTGTCTCTTTAGTTAAATTTATTCCTAAGTATTTTATTCTTTTAGTTGCAATTGTAAATGGAATTTGCTTCTTGATTTCCCCCTCAGATTGTCATTACTAGTGTATAGAAACACTACAGATTTTTGAATGTTGATCTTGTAACCTGCCACTTTGCTGTACTCGTTTATTAGCTCTAGTAGTTTTACTGTGGATTTTTCAGGGTTTTCGACATATAGTATCATATCATCTGCAAACAGTGAGAGTTTTACTTCTTCCTTTCCAATTTTGATGCCTTGTATTTCTTTTTCTTGTCTAATTTCTCTGGCTAGAACTTCCAACACAATGTTGAATAACAGTGGTGATAGTGGACATCCTTGTCTTGTTCCTGATCTTAGGGGGAAAGTTTTCAGTTTTTCCCCATTGAGGACGATATTAGCTGTGGGTTTTTCATATATTCCCTTTATCATTTTAAGGAAATTCCCTTGTATTCCTATCCTTTGAAGTGTTTTCAACAGGAA
>PVIY010053548.1:0-14635 GCA_004026745.1 Myrmecophaga tridactyla | reverse complement strand
CTGACTTTAAAATATTTCTGCTTTGCTTATACAAATCAAGGTACCTGAATACTGAGCATGGCTCAGATATTAATTTTGTGCACTGTAATATCACTGTACTGAGGTAATGAGAGGACAATAGGTCATAAAGGTAAATAGCATAAATTATAAATGCTATTATTCCTTGTAACTTGAAAAAATATTAAAATCCATTACAGAGCCCAACAAAAAGTTTTGCAAATACAGCAAATCTAATCTGGCTTCAATTCAACCAATCTTTCCAATGTTTAATATTATTAAACCCAAAAAGGATTTGAGGGACTTCTGAAATATCCAACATACCCATTTACTCCATTATTACTTCAGATGTGCATTTCGCACAGTGATACATTCCAGACATTTCTTCCTATTTTCCATTTTGGCTTCTACAAGTACATCCCAACTCTAAAATCACCATTAAAAACACATTCTAAAAAACTGACAGAGGAGAGAGAGGTACATTGGCACCAACGTTTGACACGTAGGGGTAATTGCCCCTGCTGGGAATTCTCATGCCCCATGCCCACCCTTGGAAACCTGCATAACAAAACAGGGCTCAAGGCCTTCAGATAGATATAACTCAGGCTGGAGCAAACTTTGGTCATGCTTCATCTCCCGGGAAACCCAGAAGCATCCCGAGAATGAAGTGATGGGAGCAAGCAGGCAGCAGCGTGAACCCGGGAGCTGTAATGTACTGTCTTTTGCAGACAACAGTGCTTCAGTGTCAAAGCCATAAGACCAAGGGCAGACACAAGATCCAGAAGAAAACCTCTATCAGCGAACACAAAACGGTGATTACAGACAGGTGGCCCCGGACAAGAGCCCGACAGACTTGCAGCCACTGAAATGCCTGAGTGCTAAGAGGCCTGGGATTGCTTTTCACTCTGGCATTTTAATGAGAAATAAAGGGGGAAATGTGAAAGTTCTATGATAATATAATTCATGTGTTAAAAATATGGGATAACTCTTAAATGCCTGTTTCTCTCCAATTATTCTAATTGAATAATATATGGTTAGAAAAATTTAAATAACCTAAATGTAACGTCCATAGATATGAACTATAGACAAGCGTGGGGTTAAAGGCAAAACAAAACTAAGCAAGAGCTTCTCTTAGAATTAGGCCTGAGCTTTTCACTGAATGCTTCAGAAATAAAATGCAGAATTCTCAGTTATGATACATCCAGTGATCAGGGAATTTTTAAACTTCTTTTTCCCCTCTAAAATCTCTTCTTTTGGGTTCCAAGAGTGTTTCAGTTCTATACTCTCAGCTCACTCTGTTGAAAAACACTTTGTTTTTCTGTTGAGCAAATTCAAAGCTAATCAGAAAAGGAGCAGAAAAAGATTTTGAGGCACAATAATCTTGGAAGAAAATAGTTCTGTATTGTCAGTTATCAGAAAAGCAAAACCCAATGCTTTATTTAAGAAATAGTCAACTGAGTAAATATTTCAAAGATACCATCTTTCCTGAAAGAGATATTTGTGTAAATAGGTTGAAGAAAATATGAAATGTTCTTGCTAACTCCTTATAAAGGTCCAGATCATTGTCTGGGCTGCAGATTAAATGAAGGATTCCAAGTGGTTAGCACAGTGCTTTCCTTGGCCCCTCTGGCAATTAGCTCTCTAGCTAAGAGTCAAGTTTTATAAATTGCTAGGTGACCAAGCAGACAGACCGGCTCTGCAAGGTAATGCTTCCAATTTGACTCATGTTTATTTATGTTCTTTGACCTTAAAAGTCATTTGTGGTCCAAATGACATCAGGCATTGGAGGTGATATAAATGAGCAATCAGCTTAGACATTCAGATATTCTTGCCTCACTGTCCAGAGTTATGACCATGTGAGATACATGTTGTAGGGAAGAAAGAAAGAAGGATAGAGGAAAAGAAAAGACCAAAATATGTTGCCTGGAGGCAAATTATCCTTTACTGAAAAGCAAGTCATAAAAGAATTCAAAAGCATAAAATATGTCTTACAAGGAGCTGTTTCCTCCACAATAAACAAATATATCACTAAAAAAGTAAACAGAGATGAGCTATAAATCAGAATTTTCTGCTTAATGCATTCCTAGAGTTTTTTGCCCTAGAAGCAAACGCCAATGAGAAATGGAAGTTCAGGAACCCAGACAACTCAGAGGTTAGTGGTACACAGACTGGAGTCATTTTCATTAAAGAGATAAGATCAACTGGCCCTCTTCAGTAACTTTAACAGCTAATGTCCCTCCATCTGACTCTCAGAACCATAAAAAGAAGAAGAAAAAAAAACCTTTGCTTTTAGCCATCAACACCAGCAATTTAATCAAAGATCACAGGGAGCAATAAAAATATTCATAGTCATCAATACAATTTGCCATTATATTCATTATTCTTTGCTGGTGGATTTAGTTCCTGGAAGGCTCCTCTCCAGGGAAATGTGTGCCTTCCAGGTTCCATTTTTGTTCTTCCTTAAGCCAAACTCCTCCAATATAATCTATTTTTGCTTAAATAGGTTTCTGGAAAGTGAGAGAAACTCTACCTGCCTTTGGGAAATGAAATAAACTGAAAACTTAATGGTTTCCCTAATGGAAACTTTGGTAGGAATACTATGGTGAATAGTTAAATATTTACAACATAAGAACTAGTTCATCTGAAAACAAATTTACAAGTGCCTGGCTTCCTTCTTTGCTTTAGGAATTAAGAATGTTCCCTTGCTGAGAGCTGCCATTTAACTGACTTTCAAATAAACGATTTGGTTCATGGAAAATGATAGGAGCAAGCATGGGAAGTACATTTCTGCAAATTGCTACTGTACAGGATGAGTTATTGTGATGCAGCCATCCTTTAAACTACACCCACAAAGGAGAAATATCTAGGAAACAAAGCATACTTTTGACATTAAGTATAGGAGTGCCCTTCGAAAATTCAACAGTCTACACACCCTCTTGCCCAAAACTAAGCAGGACATAAATAATGGAGAAAAATTTAATTTAATCAGATCTAAAGAAAACACTAGAACTATATTCTTTATGCAACTGGAACATAAGGAGGAAAGAAAAAAGAAGAGCAAAGGACTTCTGGTTGATGAAGATGGCAGCATAAGAAACTCTAGGATGACAGTCCCCTAAAGAATCTTTGAACAAATAGCAAAAATTGGCAGAGTCATCTTCCTCAGAACTCCAGAAAACAGTTGAAGGGTTGCAGTAACTGGGCAAGGGCTAAGTAAAACAAAACAAAACAAAACACAGCTTTAAAAAGCAGTAAGAGAACCTCCTGATACCCCTTAGTGGCCCCTTCGTCATCCCTGCAGCAGCATGGTGTGGAGACAGCTAAGCTCCCGTTGTGGGTCCCTGGCGCTGTTCCAAAGGGAGCAGAGTATCCCCATCTGCATACTGTGATGCCAATTTATGGGGTGGCAGCAGAAAGACTGAACCAGGAAACTGTTCTCTGGATCACCCTCCCAGAACTTGCCCTGCAGGCACAGGCAGCTTGTAGACAGCTAAAGCAGAGTTAAAAACAATTAATTCAAAGTCACCTGGAGGAAAGGATTACCACCTCTAAGTCACATGATAGAGCACCCAGGATGGGAAGAAAGTCTATTTCATAGGGAATAGAGGGGGCATTCAAATTCCTGTAAACAGAGGAATTCTTAAGGCCATGAGCAAGCACAAGCCCAGGTCAAGACATTGGTTCAGAAAAAGAGGAGAGGACACTGAATTTCATATTCCCCTCAGGGAGATCTTCTTGATAGGATGACTTAGCTGAAGGAGAGCACCAGCCAATGCAGAACCATTTGCAAAGACTGTGAAAGGCATTTTCGCATTGATTTCATTGCTTTTGTAAGCTCCTGGCACTCAAGAAAATATCTGTTATATACAAGCCATATACAAACTTTAGGAAAAGAAAGCTCAGGACTAAATCCCAGAGTTAAAATATGAAAACATACAGTGTGTGACAAACAAAAAAAAAAGGAACTGATGGTCTATCCAAAGGAGCAATATAAAAAAACAGAAATTATTGGTGAAAAATACCAGACTTTGGGTATATCAGGCAAACGCTTTAAAAAAATAATCCTCAATATGCTCAAGAAGATAAACGAAAACACAGAGAAAGGACTACGAGATATCAGGAGGACAATGAATAAAGAATATAAGAAGCTCAAAAAAGAGGTAGAAATTTTTAAAAAGAACCAAACAGAATTACTGGAATTGAAGACTACAATAACTGGAATGAGCAATGTTGTAGAAGGTTTTGAAAGCAGATTGGAGAGGAAGTACAAGGAGGACTTCTGGGGAAGATGGGAGAGTAGAGACCTCCAGGACTCCTCCAAAAACAGCTAGTGGACTGGCAGAAATTGTCTGAAACAATTGTTCTGGGGCTCTGGAGGCCAGGGAAGTACTGTATAGCATCCAAGGAAGAGCAGATGAAAAGGCTGTGAAACTGCAGTAAAGAACTGAGTAATTCACTCTGTGGCAGCTGCTGATGACCACCACCCACTCTCAGGGTGGGCTGCCTGGGGGACAGGTCCCTGGCTGGAGGCTGCTGACAGAGCAGGATGTGAAATTCCTTTTCTCCAAGTACAGGGCAGGAGACATAGTTGAGAACTGATCATGGCTTTTGACCAGTAAATTTGGATTGCTGGATCCCGGCTCTAAGCAGCTATTTTAGCCAGACGCACTGTGGCCACTGTCTCAACCCAGCCCCCATCAAGGTGGAGCAAATAAAGGTTTATAGACACGAACCTCCTTAGAACTATGGAGAACAGTTTGCTGAAGAGTACCATCTGCTGGGCAGGTCAGGAAAGTGCAGTTTCAGAGAACTGTCAAAAAGGCTTTCTGGTATCTTTCCTGACCCTTTCCACAGGGCTCTTGGGAGCTGGTCTACACCCGCTTCTTGGGTCCCTGACCCTGTTCTGGCTAGGAAATATCAACTTGGGAAAGTGTCCTCTGGGGTGAACCTCCTCCCAGAATGTGATCTTCAGGCAAAAGCAGCCAGAGGTGAAGAAAGAAGTGTTTAAAAAGAAACAAAAAACTATAAAAACAAACAGAACAGATCCTGAGAAGGAACAGAGGAAAGGAAGCTTTCCTCTGAGTGAAACAGTTGCAGAAATGGAGCACTCTTAAAAATTGTACCACAGATCCAAGGCAAGAATCAGAGAAAGTATAGCTGGAAACCTCTGATCAGTAAAACACTGGCAATTCTAAAGGTCTAGAATAGGTTGAACTAAGTGTCTAAGAAAAGCCTTAACACAAAGCCAGTCAACAATAAAACCTTAAGCAGGAGAGAGAAACTGACCATCAGAGTAAACTCATCAAGATAACAGGTGCCTAGACATCAGCAAAAAAGTAAAAGCCATACAAAGAAACAAAAAGATATGGCTCAGTCAAAGGAACAAATCAAAACTTCAGAGGTGACACAGAATTTGGATCAAATAATCAAAGATAGAAGATGCTCAAACAAATCTCCTAAAGCAATTCAAGGAGGTGAAGGAAAATATGGCTAAGGCAATAAAGGATGCTAAGAAACAGTGGGTGACGAAAAAGAAGAATTTGAAAGCATGCAAAAAAACAAAAAAAAACAGAATTTATAGGAATGAACGGCACAACAGAATGATAGAGGGAGGAGGGCTGGGGGCACATAAGAAAGCAGAAGGAAAGATAGATGAAGGAAAGGGAGAAGAGAGAAAGAGACAAAGTTTCAGTTGAAGATTTCAAACAGAGTCTAGAAGTTATCCTGGAGGTTATTCTCACCCACTACCCCTTTTTAGTTTATATAGACATCCCCTTTATAGGTTACGGTGCATTAAAGAGGCTAGAGGGAAGTGCCTAAAACTGCAGAGCTGCATTCCAGTAGCCATGTTTTACTGAAGATGATTGTATAATGACACAGCTTTCGCAATGTGACTGTGTGATTGTGAAAACCTTGTGTCTGGTGCTCCTTTTACATATGTATAGACAGATGAGTAAAAAATATGGATAAACATAAATAAATAAATAATAGGGGGAACAAATGTTAAAATAAATTGAGTAGACTGAAATACTATTGATCAATGAAAGGGAGTGGTAAGGGGTATAGGAAAAAATAGGGAGAACAAAGGTTAAAATACATTGGGTAGGTGGAAATACATGAGAGGGAAGGGTAAGGGGCGTGGTATGTATAAGCTTTTTCTTTTTTCTTTTTATTTCTTTTTCTGGAGTGATGCAAATGTTCTAAGAAATGATCATGGTGATGAATATACAACTATGTGATGATATTGTGAGCCATTTATTATATACCAAGTATGGAATGTTCATATGTTAAGAACATTGTGTTTGTATGTTGTTTGTCAACAAAAATATTTAAAAAGAAGAGATAAAAACAATCAGATGGATTGTATAATATGTGAATATATCTCAATAAAATTGCATTAAAAATTACAGCTCAATAAGAAAGTAAAAAAAAATGTTAAGGGGGGAATCTAGGTGTTGTGTATATGGGTGTTCACTATTAAATTCTTTCTACTTTGCTGTAGGTTTGAAACTTTTTGTAATAAAATAAGGAAAACACCAAAAAAAGTTCTTTCATGAATTGTAACAAATGGACTACACTAATGCAAAGTATTAATAGTAGGGTGAGATATGAGAAGCCTGTATCTTATGTATGATATTCCTGTAAACCTACAACTTCTCAATTTAAAAAAAATCTAAAAAGTAAGAATTTGTCAAAAATAGTCTGCTAATAGAAAATGGTGAAAGTTACACTAAATTTCAAATAATTGTTCTCTTAAAATGAAGTGATTTTTATCACTTCAATAAACAAGAGGATACGTCATTCTATCCTCCTAGGATCAGAAGAACAGACAGGAAAAAAATGGAAAAAAATGGAGTAGGATCTCAGGGAATTGAATGATAACACAAAGTACACAAATAAACATGCCATGGTTGTACCAGAAGGAGAAGAGAGGGGAAAGGGGCCAGAAAGAATATTTGAGGAAATAATGTCTGAAAATTTCCTAACTCTTATGAATCACATAACATATGTATCCAAAAAGCACAGCATACTCCAAATAGAATAAATTCTAGTAGACCCATTCCAAGACACATATTAATCAGATTGCCAAATGCCAACGACAAAGAGAGGATTCTGAAAGCAGCAAGAGAAAAGTGATTCACCACATACTGAGGATGCTCATTAAGACTAAGTTTGGATTTCTCATCAGAAACCACAGAGGTGAGAAGGCAATGGTATGATATATTTAAGGTACTGAAAGAAAAAACTGCCAGCCAAGAATTCTTTATCCGGCAAACTCTCCTTCAAAAATTAGGAGAATTTAAAATATTCTTAGATAAACAGACATCAAAACAGTTTATTAAGAAGAGGCACACCCTATAAGAAATACTAAAGGGAGTGCTATAGGCCGAAAGGAAAAGACAGGAAAAAGAGGATTGGAGAAGAATGTAAAAATAAAGGTTATCAGTAAAAGTAACTAAAAAGGTAAAAAGAGAGCCAAAAATAAGATATTATATATAAAAATCAAAGGATAAAAATGGGTGCACAGTGGTTCAGTGGTAGAATGTTCATCTTCCATGCAGGAGACCTGGGTTTGATTCCCGGACCAGGCACCCCACCCCACCCAAAAAAAAGGTTGAAGTCAGTACTGCCTTTACAGTAATAACATTTGAATGTTAATGTATTAAACTTTCCAAACAAAAGATACAGATTGGCAGAATGGATACAAAAACATGACCCAACTATATGCTATCCACAAGAGACTCACCTTAGATCCAAAAACACAAATAAGTTGAAAGTGAATAGCTGGAAAAAAATACCTCATGCAAATAGTAACCAAAAAAGATCTGGAGTAGCTATACTAATATCAGACAAAACAGACTTTAAATGCAAAATTGTTAAAAAGAGACAAAGAAGGACATTATGTATTAATACAAGGGGCAATCCATCCACCAAGAAGAAATACCAATCAGAAATATTTATGTACCTAACCAGGGTACCCCAAAATAGACATGGCAAACACTGGCAAACTGAAGGGAGAAATAGATGCCTCTATTTCTTTAAAAGTTGACGACTTCAATACATAATTCTCATCAATAGAAAGAACATGGACAGAGGATCAATAAGGAAACAGAAAATTTGAGTAATATGAGAAATGAACTAGACCTAACATACAGAATATTGCACCCCAAAACAGCAGGGTATACATTCTTCCCAAGTGTTCATGGATCATTCTCCAGGATAGAACACATAAAGGGTCACAAAACAAGTCTCAATAAATGAAAAATATAGGAATCATATAATGCATCATCTCTGACCCTAATAGAATTAGGATAGAAATCAATACAGAGGGAGAAATGGAAAATTCACAAATATATGGATGTTAAATAATGTACTCTTCTCTTTTTAATTAGAGAAGCTGTGGGTACAGTGAACAATCATGCATAAAATACAGAATTCCCATATGCTACCCTATTGTTAACACCTTCCATTGGTGTAGCACATTTGTTACAGCTGATAAAAGCACACTTTTATAATTGTACTATTAACTATAATCCACGTTTTAACCTGGGGTTCACTGTTTGGGTAGGGCAGGTCCATGAATTTCTTAAAAGAAGTTTTATTCTATTACCATGTAAAAAACCTAACATTTCCCCTTTTAATCATATTCAAATATATAATTCAGTACTGTTAATTATGTTCACAATGTTGCACTACCATCACCACCATTCATTACCGAAACAACTCCATTTTTCCAAATAGGAACTCTTAAATTAAGGGAATTTAAGCCTTAAATTCCCATTCCTTATTCCTATCTTATCTCCTGGTAACTTAAATTCTAGATTCTGATGAACAATTCACTCTTAAACAGTCCATGGGTCAAAGAAGAAATCACAAGGGAAATTAGGAAGTATCTCGAGATGAATGAAAATGAAAACACAACATACCAGAACTATGAAATGCAGCAAAGGTAGTGATGAGAGGGAACTTTATAGCTCTAAATGCTTACAGTGAAAAAGAAGAAAGATCTTAAACCAGAGGCTAATTTCACAGCTGCAGAACCTAGAAAAAGAATAGCAAACTAAGCCTAAAGAAATGGAAAAGCAATAATGAAATCCATATGGAAGAGTAAGGGGCCCTGAATAGTCAACGCTATCTTGAAAGAGAAGAATGAAGTTGGAGAACTCACACTTTCTGAACTGAAAACTATTTACAAAGCCACAGTAACCAAAACAGCATGGCACTGGCACAAAGACAGACCAGAAGAAGATTAGAGAGTTCAGAAATAAATCCTCACACATGTGGTCAACTGATTTTTAACAAGCATCCCCAGTCCACTCAATTGGGAAAGAACAGTCTTTTCAACAAATGGTGCTGGGAAACTGGATGTCCAAATGTAAAAAGAATGAAGGTGGACCCCTGTGTTATACCATATACAAATATCAGCTCAAAATGGGCTGAAGACTTAAATATAAGAAAGAGAACTATAAAACTCCTAGATGAAAATATAGGGAAGCATCTTGGGTCTTTTATTTAGGCAATAGTTTCTTAGACTGTACATCAAAAGCACAAGCAAGAAAAGAAAAAGTAGATAAATGGGACCTCATCAAAATTCAAAATTTGGAGCCTCAAAGGACTTCATCATGAAAATGAAAAGACAACCTACATAATAGAAAATATTTGGAAACCACATATCCAATAAGGGTTTAATAACTAGAATATATAAAGCCTACAACTCAACAACAAGAAGACACACAATTTAAAGATGGGCAGAAAACTTCTTTCTTTCGAAAGAAGATATCCAAATGACCAATAAGCACATGAAAAGATGTCTAACATCATTAGCCATTAGGGAAATGCAAACCCAACCACAAGAAAATACCCATTTCATACCCACTAGAATGGTCAATATAAAAAAAAACCAGGAAAATAACAAGTGTTGGAGAGAATATAGAAAAATGGGAACACTTGTACATTCTTGGTAGGAATATAAAATGATGTAGCCACTGTGGAAAAGAATTTGATGGTTCCTCAGAAAGTTAAGTAGAGAATTACCTTATGTTCCCACCTATAAGTCTATAACTAAAAGAACTGAAAAGTAGGGACTTGAACAGATATTTGCACACTGATGTTCATAGCGGCATTCCACAAGATGAAAGCAACCCAAGTGCCCATCAACAGATAAATGGATAAACAAAATATGATATATACATATAATGGGATATCATTCGGCTGCAAAAAGGAATATTCTGATACATGCAACACGAACTTTGAAAACATCACATTGAGTGAAAAAAGCCAGACACAAAAGGACAAATAGTGTATGATGTCACCGATGTGAAACAATTAAAAAATGCACATTCATATAATCAGAAAGTAGAATACAGGATTCCAGGGGTTAATGGATAGTGTTAATAATATGGAAAACTGCATATGCGTGTGTATGTGTTTTTGTGCAGGGTATAAATCGGAACTCTGTATTCCCTGCATGATTTTTCATAATTCTACAAATGCTCTAATTGAAATTATTTTTTTAACAAAAAAAAATAGAAGAAAAAATGGGGAAAAGAAAATAAAGCTTCACCTCAAACTACCCATATAATAATAAATAACTTCTAAGACCTCAAATTTGAAGAGTTTGGTATAAAGATGGAGGTTTGGGAATAAAAAGAAATTTTATTAGATATCCTTCTTTGTACCATTTGTGCCTTGATCCACTGTAATTTCATTGAATTTCCCTGAAGTGACCCCTAGGGAGAGTCAGCCTAATGCCATCATGCAAGTCTGCAACTCTGGTCAAGGGTTGTATAACAGTCAACTCTCCGGGCAGGCATTTGTGGTCTGGTAATTAATTACCTGGTGACTGGTGTTGGCTGTGTGTGAGGCTTTCTGAGACTCTGCCCATGACTGATAGGAGGCATTTTTTGTTTGTTTAAATACTTGGCAAAAAGAGGCTCTTGGAGATGGAAACGGAAAAACACAGAAGAAAACCACAAAAATCCCACTGAAGTCAGCTTCACTTTTCTGGCCTTTTTCCATTATTAAGGGGCTACTTTGTGTTTCACATTCCCTCTTGAAGGCTGAATGCTTGAGGATTTTAATTTGGGTCATGCTAGTTCCTACAGGTCACATAATGGCGTTGATAAGGTGCTTTCCCCTGGCAGAACCTCAGCTATGAGACCAGTCGGCTGACCTAGAAAAAAGTGCCCTTTTATTCTTTCATCTGCTTCTGGGATAGAAGTGACCATTGAGTGATTTAAAAGGTCAATTAAAGAGTGACAAAATGTCTCTGGGCTGAGATGAAAGACTAAGAGTTATCCAGGAAGATAGCTGGGGTTTCTCAGGACAGTGATCCCCCACTACCATCTTCTTACTTCCTCCAGAACTGACATCTCCAAGGACCCCTCTCCCCTTTTTACCTCTGCCTTCTCATCCTCTACTTACATTATTAACCCACTGCACTCAGGTTTTGGAGTTCACAGTTGTCCAAAATGCTCCAATTCAATCGCAAAATCTGGCTGCCTCTTCTGAGTGTCCATCCTTCCTGACCTCTCTTTAATGCTGGTGTTCTAGTTTGCTAGCTGCAGGAATACAATATACCAGAAATAGAATAGCTATTTTAAAAAAGGGGAATTTAATAAGTTGCTAGTTTACATTTCTAATGCCGAGAAGATGCACCAATTAGAGCAAGTCTATAAAAATGTCCAAATTAAGGCACCAAAGAAGAGGTTACCTTCACTCAAGAAAGGCTGATGAAGTTCAGGGTTTCTCTCTCAACCGGAAAGGCACATGGTAAACATGGTGACATCTGTTAGCTTTCTCTCCAGGCTTCTTGTTTCATGAAGCTCTCCTAGGGTGTTTTATTTCATCTCCAAAGGTCTCTGGCTGTATGGGCTCTGGTAGTTCTTGTGGCTATCTCTTTGTTGTGAAGTTTTCTTCAAAATGTTTCCTCTTTTCAAGAATTCCAGTAAACGAATTAAGATCCACCTGGAAAGGGTGGAGTCACATCTCCATCTAATCCAATGTTAATGGCCACAATTGGGTGAGTCACATCTCTGTGGAGATAACCTAATCAAGTTTCCACCACACAGTGCTGAATAGGGATTAAAAGAAAGGCTGCCTCCCGAGGTGGAAAAGGATTAAAATATGGCTTTTCTAGGGTACATAGTCCTTTCAAACCAGCACAGCTGGCATAGTTTATCATTCGCTCCCCTTCATACTTTCTTCCCTTGGTTTCCAGAGCAGCAGCCTCTTATTTTATTACTTAACCTATACATATTTTCTTTCTTCCAAGTACCAAAATACAAAGCTTCCTCTCTTAAGCTGCTTCTGCTCCTTCTCAGGGATCTCAGGCATTCTCTTGTCTTTAGCAATGACCTCTACATGGAGATAATTCCCAACCCTGTAACTGCTTCAGATGCTCTCCCAGGCTTGGTTCTGCATTTCCAACTGCCTGTTGGACACCTCACCAGCAGAGCCTAAGACCTGTCCAAGACTAAAACCCTCCTCCTCCTCCTCCTCTTCCAAACAAAAAAGCCCAGATCATCCTCCTGGACTGCCCATTTCTATAAATGACATCACAATTCCACAAGTCAATAGGTTGCAAACATCCCTCACAAATAATTAGTGGTCAAACCTATTGTTTTTCAAGTCCATTGGGCCTGTCCTGACCATCACCTCCATTTCACTCTTCCTACTGCCACCCTAATTCAAAGTCTTCACTACCTGTCCCCTAAACTACTACATGACTTTCTCTTACAATGAAAATATTAGCTAATATTTATTGAATGCTTAAGACTGGCCTGGCACTGTGCCATATGCAATAAGTACTGTCATTGCTCCCATTTTACAGAGGAAATGGAGACTAAGAACCTTCATAGCATTATGTGATGGAGCTGGGATTCCCATCTCTATTTTTTTCTCCTCACATTTTTTTTCCAGATACATTTCCTTAAACCTCATTATGGTTTAAGGATTACACCATTCTCATTGTCAAAAAATTTTAATGGCTCCTAACCAATAAGCACTCTCCATGCAAGTCTAGACTTTACATCCTGATTTACTTTTCCAAACTTATTTCCTGCTGTCCCTTACCATGTACCTTATGTTACAGTCAGCCTGAACCCCTACATGTTAATCATTCTCTACCTTCTCATCTTTGTTATCACTGTGCTGTTCATCAAGAATCCCTCCTTCTCTCCCATCAACAATCTTACATGCTGGGATCCTATCCATCCATCAAAACCCATCCCTAATGCCACCTCTTTCATAAAAACTTTTCTGATTGCTTGCCATCTCCACTAAACTTCTTTAGCACCTCTCTTACTGTTCATATTCTGCCTTTTATTGCAATTTTAATATGATCGTATATCTCTTTACCCCTTAAGGGCAGAATCTGAATTTGACTATGGTATGTATTTGATGAGTATATTCTGAATTCAAATGAGCATCATTTTTAAAGGACACTTAAGATTGCCTTACATATATATTTTTTAAATTTTTATTCTGGTATGATATGTTTTATCACATTCAGAAAAACTGAACATGAAATTTCTCTTAATTCTCCAGATTAAGTCATCAAAACATACTACTTTTGAAATTTGAAGAAATCAAAATTTAAATACAAACTCTAACATCTTCAATTTAGCACCATTTTGAGGTTGCGTAGGATAAAGGCTCTATTTGAGGCTCTGTGTGACCTGAACTGCTCTCGTGGTGAATCTACTTTTCCAGTGCTAAAAAAGAGAGCAGAATCTCCTCCCTCTTACCCACTTTTTCATGAAGCCAAATTTTTTATTTGAATGTCAATAAAATGACCACTCTCAGCAAAGGAACATGCAGGTCAATAAAATGATGGCCCTGGAGGGATAAATGGGGGCTAAGAAGCACAACATTATTCCATGCTGTTTCCCAGGATGGAGACTAACAACTCACAGTGGCCCCAGCTGGCTGCCCAGCACAAGCTGCCTGACTTCCCACCCAGAGTCAGACTTGAAGCCTCGTCCTCTCACTGCCATTCTTCAGCAGCAGGAATCCCCAGGTTTCCACTGAACTTCTGTCTACCCTCCTCATGTTCTTCACTACTTCTTTTCACACTTGCACACACACACACACACACACACACATACACACACGAGAACAAAAATTAGAAACCATAACTGGAGGATAATTTGAGGATTTGAAAATTTTCAAACAGACAAATGTTTGTATGTTTACAAGTTTCAACAAGAGGTGAGGGCATTTGGTTGATGGCTTCATTCAACCTCTGAGATGGTGATTTTTAAGGGCAGGCTGCTCTCCCAAGAGTGGTTCAGTCTATACAGAAAACATACAAGATCCAAGCACTTTGACACAGTGATTCAGGGCCATGATAGCAGGGCTCAGTATAAAAATTAAAAGAGTAAATCGTCTTCATTCAAATACAATATACTCTAAGGGCCAAATTCTGCCATTGAGAGATGGTAGTGAAAATTAAGTTCTTACTGTTCTATTGAAAAAAAAGAGTAACTATATTCTTCAAAAACATCAATGTCATTAAAGACAAAGAAAGACTGTGACATGCTGACCAAAGGAGGCTAAAAAGATCTGATCTTAAATGTAATACCTGTCTCAGAACAGATCCTGTACTGGAAGGAAAAATATACTATTGGGGGGGGGG
>PVIY010053547.1:0-14637 GCA_004026745.1 Myrmecophaga tridactyla | reverse complement strand
TTCAGCTACTATATCAACAAAAGAGTAGAACATATGGAATAAAAATAAATAATAGGGGGAACAAATGAAAAAATAAATTTAGTTTGAAATGCTAGTGATAAATGAAAGCAAGGGGTAAGGGGTATGGTATGTATAATCTTTTTTTCTCTATTATCGTTTTATTTCTTTTTCTGATGTCTTTTTATTTCTTTCTCTAAATGGATGCAAATGTTCTAAAAAATGATGATATGCAACTATATGATAATATTAAGAATTACTGATTGTATATGTAGAATGGAATGATATATTAATGTTCTTTTGTTAAGTTTTTTAATTAATAAAAAAGTTTTAAAAAAAATGCAGTGTTGTCTCTCATTATTCACAGTTGCATTTTGCAAGGCTCATTAGTGCCCTTGTTTCTTCAACTTACTGTGCATGAGAATGGATGGTTCCTTCAAGTACAGCAACCATATGTAAGTTGTTTACCTACTTGATTCACTATATACATTGGTACTGTTTGACTTTAGAAATGCAGCATCTATTTTAAATAGACAGGGTTCTTTACATCCACACCAAGGTGTGGAGGAACCAGTGTTATAATCTGTCCTTTTTCCCCTTTTAAAAGACCCTTCGACCTTTCCTCTCTGGGAAGATATCCTGGTTAGGACTTTGGGAGCTATGGAGAATCAACACAGATCTTCTAAGTGAAAATAACCCTTATTAGTTTTCTTTTTCTTCTTCCTGTACCTTTAAAAAGGGCTTAGAAGATGGCTTCAGAAGGAGCAAATGGCGAGGCATAGCCAAGCACAAATGCATTGGGCCCCCGTGCTCAAAACTCTACAGAAAACCGATTATCTTGAGGAGGAGGTTCAGAACTTTGCCTTCAACGGGTTACAGGCCCGGGAGAGAGATCCCGCTCAAAATGCGCGCTATCGCTCTCTTCTCTGCGGGTTCCCGGGGCACGCCGAGGGGCTGAGCCCTGTCAGGGGATCGATCGAGTGGTGATCCCCATGCTCCTCTTCATTTCTTCCATGAGAGACCCTTGCAGTGAGTGGGAATCGGGCCCAAGCCAACGCCTTTTGGGACATAGAGCCTGGGTGGCTTCCTGGACTCGGTTCCTCTAAATCTCCAGGCAAAGACTGAGAGGCCCGGACAGCTATCCGGGACTGACTCGGAGTGGCCCATCTAATTTCGGAATGGAAGCCGCACCAGGACCGGAAGACTTAAGGCCTGAGCCGGAGAGGCCTGTGGCACCCTCCAAGGGAGGGTTTTCTGGGTCGGATCTCAGAGTGCGTCTCGCTCGGTGCCCTCTCTTCCCTAAGCCTCTCCCCACACCCCGAGTGCGGGGGCAGAGACTGCGCTACCCCTGCCTTCCGGTACCCCGCCTGCCAGCCTGTCACTTTCCGCCCTAGGCTTGACCGGTGGGGACCCCTGAGGGCCGCTGGAGTCGACGCCCTGTCCGCGACATCTGACAGGAGCAGCAAAGGGGCAGGAAGGAGAGCGGAATAGGCGCCAGCAGCCATACCAAGCCGGGAGAGGAAAAGCATATTTATAGGATTGGCATTTCTCTTAACGAGCTCTTTTCTAATGATATTTACTTAACTGTATTTGACAGCAGTTACCAACACGTCTCGGGTAAACAGGATCTATACTCCTTGAGCCTACAACTGCCTGTCAACTCCTAAGCCAATCGCATTAATAACCGCTGGATCATTTTAAATGTGGCTAAAGCGACGTTGGACAAAATCAATCTGCCATATACTGGCTCTGAAGGAAATCACTTGCACAGTTTGACAAATTGCTTGCAGTCTCTCCAGCAATCCATAACTCGCTCTCCTTCCTCTTCTTCCCTTTCTTTCTCTCCACCCATACTCTCCCCTCCTCCTCTGGGTCCTCCTCCCCATTTTTACCCTTTCTCGCGGACTCCAGATAATCCGAAATAGCATTGACCCTTCTCATCCTCCGGTTACTTTCCTGAAGCATGAACTTGGGATAAAATCACACATCAGAAAACTCCCCGTAATTATTTTGCGATGCCATCAGCACCGATCAATCACGCGCGCTGCTCAGTGCTGGAATGCCCCGCGCAGCCCTCGACGCCGACTCGCGTCCCGCTTGACTGACAGTTTTGGTAATTAAGTGATTGTATAGACCTCTCCCACTGTTCTAACAACCTTGTCAAGGCCTGTCTGTGGACAGAACAAGCTGAAATCAATGTGCTTTCTGCTCTCCGAGCAGTTCTGATCGTGTACGCAGACTGATTCGGGAGAGGGAATCTGACAAAAGGAAAACAGCTGCTCTAAACGATCGGATTATTGGGTGGGTGTGGGGGTGGAAGTAGATAGTTTGCTTCTTTGGGCGCGAAAGGAAGGGCGAGAGGCAGACTACTCTTTGGCTGAGCGGGTAGGCTGGCAGGGCTGGGGCAAGAGGCCCGATGCCTGTCACCTGCCCCCTCCCCCAGCCCCTCCCGGCCTCGCTCCGGGCTGGCGGGAAGCCCCTCTCGGGGGTGGGGGGTGGGGGGACCTCTCAGGACGTAGTGGAGCGACCCCTCCCTGCAGTCCGCAGCGGCGTCGCGGGGCCCAGCAGCCACCACTCGGCAGTAGAATACGTTTTCTCCCGGATTAGAGGCAGAGACTGGTGGCTCAGTGTAAATGTCACGCATCAGTTTTTAATAAAGGAATGTTCAGATTGTTGGACTGCGCAGGACAATGTGAGTTCGGAGCCCCTCCTCCCTTCCCCAGCCGGCTTCTCCCGCCTCCGCCGGTCCGCACGCTCAGCACACCTCCGCTCGCGGTACAAATATGTTCCGTATCCCGAGCGATCTCTCTGCGCCGCCTGCGGGACGGGCGCTCGCGCGGGGCTCAACTTCCTCCTCTTCCAGGACCTCAGGGCTCCGGGGCCCGGAGGATGGGAAAACCCTCCCATCCCCAGGATGGGAAAAACGGGTCTGCTTTGAGGGCTCTTTTATATCTGCAACCTCGAATCTCTGAAAGAAATTCCCATTGGAAAGAGGACCCTAATAGAAGCCAGCCGGGAGGCAGTCTCCGCCGACGGGCTCCAGTTAAGAGTATTTTAATTTTTTCACAACGGCCCTTCCAAATCTTAAAACCGAACCAATTGAGGAGACACACACAAAAGGGGGGAAGGGAAGCAAAATCAGCCCGCCGAGTTCAAAGGGCCGGGGTCGCGGGAGGAGGTGGCAGTGTGTGCGGAGTTGGGCCGAGTGCAGAGCTGCCGGCTGACCCCACTTGTGTGTGCGTGTGTGTGCGTGTTTGGGAGAGGGGGCGTTACACCCTATTCGGGCCCGCTGGTTGTCTGTCTGCTCTCCCCTGCCAGCTAGCAGCGTCTATCCGCAGAGAGAAAAATGTGAGTGTAGGTACATTACGCACCATTAGGGAGACACTACGGTTTTAATGTGGCCTAATTAGTGCAGCTAACCGAGCAAATATTATTATATTGATAATGATAATATGATGAAAATATTAATGCTTTTGAACTTTGGACGTGGGAACCGTTCGTTCGGTACTCCCAGGACACCCCAAGCAAATTCAGACCCGTCAGCAAACACAGCCAGGCCCATCTCTAGGAAGGCAAACCCACAGTTTAGATCAGGGCATACGTGTGTCGTCTCAGGCACATAAAGCACACTTAGGTCACTCCACACATCATCCACCACGCAAAAGACGCCCTTCCTATGACTCCTTTTTTTTTTTTTTCTGTAGGAGCCTGTGAAAAGTAAACCTTTGCTAGCCTCTGCTCTGCACCCCAAGAATGTTGCAGTGTGCGCACCTGGTGTGTTTTGGCATAACAAGGGCTGTCATGCAGGTGGAGTTGGGAAAGAAGGACCCACATATTTAGAATTTAAATTCACAGCCCCCCTCTTATTGACAAATGCGTCTCCCTAGGAAATTTGGTGAACAGCAAGCATTTGACAATTAGGCAATTTGGAAGACTCTTTAAAATAGGGTTTTGAAATCATAATTCTCTTGGCAAGTTTGAAGGGTCAGGGGCATGGGAAAGAGTGAATGGGTTGGTGGGGAGACTCCTTCCTGTTGACAAAGTTGGGGCCCCCTCCCAGATGATCAGAGCAAGCCACCACTCATCCCCCCCCTCGTCAGCGCGCCAGGCCGTCCCCAGGGTCTAGGAGATTGGCTGTCGTGTCCTCCTTGCCTGAAGACCGGTCAGTTCTTTCCTGGGTGCTGAGATGGACCAGGGCAAAGGCTGTGGATCTGCCCGGGGAAAAGGAACTGCATGGCTCCGCCCGGGAGCGCCTCCTCTTGGACACCAATGCCTCTTTGCCTTGCCTGTGGCCCACAGAACGCACTACTGCACATCCTGGGAGCTTTCTCCCGGAGGAAACGTTCTTGTTACCTGCTGCTGAATGGGTTGTTCTCCGAAACAACCCCTTTCCCCGCCCTCGCCACCTGCGCCTCAATTAGAAATCACCTCATAAGTCACGTGTCCAGCTGAACAGGTCTCCTGGCAGGGGCAGGCGGTTCCGTAACTTGAACGCGGGAGTTGGCAGATTCTACAAACCTGAGATAGGTTGAAGGGGCGGACAGAGACCACCCGCTCCCAGTGGTGTCTGGGAAGCCAGCTCCGCCCGCACCAGAGGCGGGAGTCGGGGCGGGGAGCTTTCAATTTATTCCAGTGATGGCTCTAATTTAATAAGGCGATTGATTAGCGCTCAAAGTGACGTTTTAATTAGCCGCTTGTTAATTAACATCGCAAATGACTTTCCCCCTCACTGATTGGCATCTTCGTTCAGTGCTCAGAGGCTTTCGTTTCTCCCATGCTCTCGTCTCTCTATTCCCTTTTAACCTCAGGAGTTGATAGAAGCATCAACTCTTTTCATGAGGCCTTATAGGTCTGAGTTCTTTTCATAGAGGCTCCTGTGGGGGTTCCACACCGGGGACTTTAATTTCTCTAGAAGCAGGTCTTCAAATAGACGATGGTCCAGTTTAGGGGGCATGAAATGCAATCTCCTCCAGCTGCCTCCACCTTATCATCCCTGAATTAGAGAGACCTCTTTCTGTGCCTGCTAAGGTCACCAAGTCTTCCCGAATTTGGTAAGCTAGTAAGAAGAAAGGAAGAGGGAGTGGGGAAAGGAGAGGTACAGTCTTGGTTTGAAGGGGCTGGACCATCTCTTGGGATCAAATCTAAGGCTATGTAACCAAATGTAAGATTCTGCTTCGGAGGTCTGTAGACACGTGCAGTTATTTCCTATTCTCTTCGAGGCACTCCAAGAGTACTTTGTCCTTTCCCCAACATGTGGGAGAGATTTACAGCCCCACAGTCAGGAAATTTAAAGTTCGAATAATTCGTGGACATTTTACACCATTATCACCTTTAGCTACCACATAAAGCAACATCTGGATGTTTCTTCCTACTCTTCCCTCTAACTTGGGATGCATTCTGATTCTTTTCAGACTTGTATCATGGCATTTATGACAAATTCCAGCATGCTCAAGATCCTGACAACTCTCTGAGGTGAGTTAATATCCAATTCTCAAGCACCTGCCACAGAGTGCATAGACTAGTAATGTTGATTGAGCAAATGTATCAAATAAATGAGGGAGGGAGGAAGTGGAAAAACTATGGCTGCTCAGGATTGCCCACAGCTAAAAATTAGTGTTGGCTATTCTCTGACTCTTGCTTCATATTTTGTAAAGAGCTTCTGCATAGAAGGTCTTATTCGGTTATCATGGCCATGCTATTCTAAGCAAGTACGATTCTTTCACTTAATATGGAAGGGAGTTGATGACTAGAAAGGGTTAGTGCCTGGCCTGACAACACTGGAAAGTGGCAAAATGAGATGAAAATTCTCTCCTCCAGCATTCTTTCCTCCACACCTCTGCCTGCCTTGGTGCTGGTTGCCCCTGCACAAACACACATTCAACTCCCAGGGAGAGCCAACTTTGATTTTTACAGTTTTGGTGAAACTCTTGCAAATTTTATTGTGAAACCAGAACTCTCTTCAGATTCTCATTCCCTTAAGACGCTAAGTAATCGCGCAGATGATCATATTAACCTGTTAAAAACAGTGTTTAGTTTTCATGTCTTCCTGTTAATATAATGTATTTCTAAGCAAATATGCATTGTTTTTAAGAGTTGGAACGGTATTGATGGACTGAAATTAAAAAGAAAGAAAACTTGAGGCGTTGCCGTAACTTTGAAACGGCGAGCGGCCGCACTATCACCAAAAAGTCTTAGAAGGTGGAGAGCTTATTTGTATATCTTGCATCTTTTATAGAATGAAACAATAGCTGTTCACTCTGTTCGGGGCTCTTGGCGCCGCCCAGTGGAGGTAAATAACTTTGCACCTCATTCTCGTCTGCCTCAGCATTGTCATCTCCTGGACCCTTAAAAGCGTCCAAATTACATATGAAGAAAGAAACGTAAGAAATGCCAACTCCGAATTCATCATCATAAGTGACTTTCTCCAAAGTTTACTTCATTAAAAAAAAAACAAAGCTCTAATGCTTCAGCTTATACACCATCCAAAACATCAAACCTTGGTTGTAAATGTGGACTGCAGAGGGTGTATTAAGCAACAAAGCTTGTGAAAATAGGCAAGTGTTTGAACCATTCTCTGTGATGGAGAAGGAGCATCTGAAGTGGTGATGAGGTCTGATGTCTACCTTGGAGCTTGGAAGGAAAATTTGTTTGTTTTGTTCTCTACAATTATCAAACAACTATTTTCTATACAATAATTCCAAGCTCTCCCTCACATTAAAGAATTTTATTTCTCCATCTTTTCCATCCCCCCCCCAAGGGAATGAAAGCCTGAAAGTAGAATGTCATTCTCAAATTTCTGTTAGTTTAGGGACTATATTTGTATCCTAAATCTGGTGGGGAATCTGAGTTTAAATCCTGTTACTATCTGGGAATTGGATGTGTGATTAACCTGCACTCTGTTCTATTTCTGAATTTTTGTTTTTAAAAAATGTACCACTTCCCAGATACATATTATATATATTCTCAGAAAAAAAATGAATGCATCTGGAGAAAAAAGAACAAAAAAGCAGTTAAACAAAATCCCAGCTCTGAAGAGTTTCTTTTGCATTAAGTTTGTGATCTAGGTTTTGAATCCTTCTTTGATTTTTCAGGCCCCTACTAGTATTTCCTCTGTGGGAGCAATGCAAAGGCAGGATCCTTGAGAAAAGCCAGTTCGTATTCACCACTCAAAATTGAGCTGATCTCCTAATATCCTACCCCAAGGAGTCATCTATGTTTTTAACCTTTTCCTAAGAATACATAACCGGAGACATTCACAAGGTGGGACCTACTGGGCTCCGGTTTGCTTTGCTTTAGAGTTTTCATAAAACATGCACTCCTCCCCACATCCCTATGACGTTGACCTTTTTCTCTCCCTTCTTTTAAGGTTTTATTTTTTTCGTCAGGTCATATTTCTGTCTCCCCCCGCCAATGCTATGAATTATTCCAATGAAAAAACACAAACACAAACAAAACCTGTCAAACAGCCCAACACAGGCCGTGCAATCAACCTTTTGAGATCTTGAGTCATTTTAGGCGTCGGAACAAAACAAAAACAGGCTTTAATGAATTATTTATCAAGGTCGAGAATAATTGATTTGTGCCGTGCTGGCAGTTCTACATTTTAAATTTATTTTTTTCCTTTCCCCACCCTGATTAGGTAGTGAGGGGAGTCCGGGTTGAAGCCCGCAGGGCTGGGGGGATACGCACTTCATTCGGGAAGTTGTTGGGTGCTGTCAGAATGGGAAGAACCCTAATCGATATCTGAAGGTGGAAGGATGCAGAGCCTCCGCCTGCAGTCTCGGGCAGCCCCTCTGCTCTCCTCACCTTCCCACAGTGGTCAACTGTGCCAGGGGCGCGGGGTGCCGAGGCCGCGAGGGTATGCGGCCTTACGAGCCGAGCCGGGCTTGCAGCCTTCGGGATAATCGTCCTTGCGCGTCCCGGGCCCGTGGCGCTGAAGTCCATGGCGGGAAGGCCAAGACCCGCCGGCAGGTTCCCGGAGATCCTGCCTGGCCAACGCGCAGTTCCCGCTTCAAAAGCGTCTACTCCAATCCCACTCCCCACTTCGTTCAGGCCCTCCGTGACTCCAGGGCCAGAGTGATCGGATCCCACCCGGCCGGGCCCAGGCACGCGCTCCCGTGGGGGCCTCTGCCCCACCCCACCGGGCCTCTGCGTGGGGCACGCCCGGGGGCCCGCTTCGGCTCACCAACCCCTGTTCCTCTGCCAACTCCCCTCGCCTTCTGAGAGAAACGAGAGCGGTCTGGATTGTACATCTCTTCGCCTCGATTCTTCCTCTTCCCGCCGCTCTCCTCAGAGACAGACTCGTGAAAAACGGCAGAAGATGAGTTTTTAAAACCCAGCTCAACACACCCTGAAAATAGCGCGGGCTTTTTTCTGGGTCAAACACATTGATTTCCCTAGGAAAACGCCGGCAGAATGCCTTTCCCACCTACCCCCTTCCAGACCCAGGACTCACACAGATGCAGTTCCGACAGACAGGTAATATCTTGTCCCAGGAGGTCACTGGCCTCACTGACACCCCGCCCCGTTCCCAATAGAAAAAAGTTCCCAATAAAATAAAACAGGTTCTGTAACCTACAGAACCGCAGCTAATTCTCAAATTTCGGCCCAGTCCATGGAGACTTTAAAGGTCTTTTCGAACATCATTCTGCATGTAGTCACGGAGGCGATGCCAGTCATGCAGATTCATAGGGTTCTTAAAATGGTAATTTGGAGTAAAATGTAACTCAAAGAACTTTGAATCATTCATTAGCACCTTATAATTACTCTGCTAATTAGGTTGACACGGCACTTAATCAGGAGTAATACGCCTTCTTCTCACTGGCACTTCCATTACTCTGACATTCAACAAGAGACAGGTTGGAGACGTCCTAGAGAAAATAATGCAAGTTGATACCCTCCGACGAGGCGTCACAGTCATGTTCCGGGTCCCAAGCGACATACAGTGACTGTTTCCTTTCCAAAGTGAGTGGCCGGCAGCACAGAGCCGAGAGCTAGAGCGCGCGCGAGAAGTGGCGCGGCGAGGGCGCAGGCTACCGACCCGCCATCGCGCCCTGGCAAGGGGCTTCAACCCGAGCCCGGCGCCGGCCTAAGGCAGCAGTGAACCGAGGCTGTCCTTGCCACTAGAGAACACCTCAGAGGCGTTATTTCCCCCTCTCCGGAGAAAGTGGTGAGAATTGGCCCACCACTTTCCCCGTCTCCGGCTCTGATTTGGAGACCAGGCTGGGTTCCTGGTTCTGAGCCGCGGAACCCTTCCTCCCCGAGAGTAGCAGGTGGACGCTGTCTGAGCTCCATTCTTCCCGCAGAGAGGCCGCCAGGCTGCGCCGGAACTGAGCGCCTGGGCCCTTTGGGGGACAAATCCGAGCCTTCCTACTAATAAAGCCCGTGCCTGGGGATGCAGCGGGGGTGGCCCGGCTGGGGTCTAAAGGTAAGTCGGCCGGATATTCTTTTCCTTCCCGCCGCCTCTTTTCCTTCCCTCATCTGACTTCTTAAGGAATCGGGCAACACGTTGCTACCTCCTTTTTGTTTTTCCTTTCTGTTTTCTCTAGTCTCACTCTGCTCTCTCCCCTCTCTCCCTTTGCCCTTCACGCGTGATTTGTGGACACCGGGACCACCATACGACTTGCTGTTCGGCTCAGGGCTGCAGGAAAGGGGGATGCTCGGGTTCTCAAAAGGGCAGCTGGGCCGGAGCCGCGCTCGCTGACTGGCTCGCGAGCCGCGCGTCCATTAGCTCCCGTTACGTCAGCGTCGCTCACTCGCGCGGGCGCGCCCAATCGGGGCGCGGGGCCTGGCGCGCGGCCAGGGCGGCGGGGGCGCGGACCCCGCCCGGCGCGGGTAGCGGCGGAAGTGGCCGTGAAGTCTCGGGAGGGGGGTCGGCGCCGCCCGGGAGCCGCCGGATCACAAGCGAACGCGTCCGGCAGCGGTCGGAGTCGTTCGGTGCCGCGTCTCCGCCGCCTCCTCCTTTTCCTCTTCTTCGGGTTGTCGCGGTCACTGTCGCGTCTCCGCTCGGCAACTTTCCAAAAAAGTTCAGAAACTCCGCGTCGGGGCGACGGAGACGCAAGCTGCAGCCACCTCGAAAAGCCTCGGGGCAGTTCCGCCGCCGCTGCCGCCGCTGTCGCTCGGTGCCAGGCTGTGGGCAGACCCAGGCGGCGGCGGCGGCGGCCAGCGGCGGCGTCGGGGTCGCCTTTTGCCTCCTGCGCCTTCGACCCGGTCCTCGGCGCTACCACTGGTGCACCACGTGCTCGGCCGTTATCCGAGTGCACGGTCCGCGCTTTCTCAAAAATTTTTGTAACTTTTCCCCCGGTCTTTCTTTTCCCCAATCCTACTTTTTTTGCATAAGGAAAAGCAAAGTTGTATCGAAAGGGTTCATCGATTGCCACCTCCCAATTATCCTTCCTTCGTCATCCCCGCCCCACTACGTTTTTTTTAAGCGGCGGCAACATTGTTTAGTGTTTGTTTTACGATCGATAGATTGCTTTGTTTTGTCGGGGCGGCTGCTGAGCGGCGGAGTGGCATGGACCTCATGTAGAAATGACAACAATGGAAGGGGCCAGCGGGTCGAGTTTTGGAATAGACACGATTTTGTCCAGTGCCTGTTCGGGCAGTCCCGGCATAATGAATGGAGATTTCCGCCCTCTCGGGGAGGCCAGGACCGCGGATTTTAGGAGTCAGGCCACCCCGTCCTCGTGCTCGGAGATTGATATGGTAGGAACGGCGCCTTCTTCTCCCATCTCGGTCACCATGGAGCCCCCGGAGCAGCATCTGGTAGCAGACGGGCCCCAGCACCACCACCACCTCTACCACAGCCAACAGCCGCCGCCTCCAGCCGCGGCACAGACGCGAAGTTTGCAGCCTTCGCCCCCACAACAGCCGCCGCCGCCGGCCCAGCTCGGCTGCCTCGGCTCCCAGGACTTCCACATCTTCTTTCTTAATTAAGGACATCTTGGGCGACTGCAAACCTCTGGCGGCGTGTGCACCCTACAGTACCGGCGTCTCCTCTCCCCACCACACCCCGAAGCAAGAGAGCAACGCAGCGCACGAGAGCTTCAGGCCAAAGCTCGAGCAGGAGGACAGCAAAGCCAAGCTCGACAAGCGAGAAGATGCCCAGAGCGACATCATGTGCCATGGTGAGTCTCGCAGCCCTGGCTCTCTCAACAGTCTACCTTTTCCTCTTACTTCCCTTTCTTCCCTTCAGCCTCCCGGCGAATCTCTTACAGTTATTCTAAGCGCTTCTCTGGCAAGTGAGTGACGGTCAAGAGATTGCAAGCTGGATGGAGGCCTGGGCGTGCGATTTGGGGACTGGTCCGAAGTTCTGTTTATTGTTACATTTCTAAACCTTTACCGCCATCCGGCTCCTTTCTTTGTTTTATTTAATTTTAATTTGTTGGGGGTGGAGGGCGGGGGAAGCGGAGGCTATCTGATGGGAAATACTTTTCGTTGGTAAAAGGGACTGGCTTGAAGTCTTTCTAGCCGAGACCGTTGCAATGGAGATGTGGGGAGATGGGGAGGAGAAGCATGGTGTTTAGGGGCGTGAACACAACCTGGTGTTTATTCTTTGATGCAAATGATTTCTCCACCCCCCAACATATTTTCAACAGACCATCACAGAAATATCAGATTTAATGAAGGAAGAAAATTCAAATTGACTTAGAAAGCAACTTTTAAGTTAAATCATGATTAATATAGGAAAGCTGCCATCGAAAAAAATTATAATTAGTGTTTCAAATGCACTTCTTACCCCACAGTCCCAAATAAGTATCATATCTTGGTAAGATTTTTGGTTCCTTAAAGTAATTGGGAGGTAGCATTTATGAAAGTAAAATTTTATGAAAGTGAATTACCTATTTTTGTAAAACAGAAGATAACTATTTGAGATTGTCCTTCAACTCCCTTTTTCCATTTTTGCCTCAGACAGTTTCATAAGTAAGTGCTCTGGTTTTTGCATGACAGAAGAATTTCAGTATACCGGGAGAGTTATTTTTCCTTTAATGATAGGTTTATTATTATTATTAATTTTTGCTGTCTTTGGGAGAAATGTGTGCCAACTGTCTGGAAAATAGGATATTGGCTTCTCAATTTACTATTTTAGCATTAGCATAACAGTGCCCAAAACAGATGTACAGTCTGGTCTGGCGATTTTTTGTGCACCAACCTCCTCAGTGGGTCAATTAGAGAGATTATTGTTCTTCCTACAGGGGAGATCAAGGAGCGCTGCAAAAACGGATTCAAACAGAGAGGGATTGACATACCGATTTTCCAGCATTTCAGTAAAAAAACCAACGTTGACAGATAGAATCCGGAAATCTCTGTGCTGTCACCTGGATGGGCTCAGTGATTTTGAGCTCACCTCCATGTCGGGTGAGGTATCTTTCTGAAGCTTTAAAAGTCTCAATGTAAGCAGCTGCAGAGAGCTTGATTTCAGCATTTTCCAAGTGCGTGTGAAAAAGAAAACCAAATGCCTATAACTTGCAGTAAACAAACAAGTTGCCCCTCCTAAAATCAAAATAAAGCAAAATAGAATGGAAAGACTCTTTGGAAACTACCAAATCAGAAAAACATAGTCATAACGAAAACAATAAAGGACAGGGATGGTGTCTCTCCCTGACCAAGGAAACACTAACAAATGGACCATTTATTGGAAAGTATTTTTTTCTATCCTTTTTAACTTCCAACAATGCAAAGATCAGAAACCTTCTCAGAAACATTTTAGATGCTCCGCACATGGTCCCATACTCGTTTCCAAAAATGATCCTCCTCCACGCTGGCTAAGGCCCAGCATGTTTGCATGTTCGCGAGTGATGGTGGTGGTGCTGGTGGCAGAGTATAGTCCCCCAAGACTGGCGGCTGGCTTGGGAATGTGGATGAGTGTGCCAGGAGGACATGCCACCCTTCCCCATTCCAGGCTAACTTGTGGTTGTGGATGGCTTTTTGTCTAGGCACAAAGGAGGAAGGAGACCGGGAGATTACCAGTAGCCGAGAGAGCCCCCCTGTGAGAGCCAAGAAGCCTCACAAAGCTAGGACGGCTTTCTCAGACCACCAGCTCAATCAACTGGAGCATAGCTTTGAGCGACAAAAGTACCTGAGTGTGCAGGATCGCATGGACTTGGCTGCTGCACTCAACCTCACTGACACCCAGGTCAAGACCTGGTACCAGAACCGCAGGTGAGAGAGGCAGTGTCATGACCACTGCACCACTCTTTCCCCCTGGTCCAGGGAGATTCTAGGGCCCAAGACTCAGAGGGCCGGGAAGTGGGGGTTTAGGTGCTTTTTGGCGAGGACAGGGATTAGTCACATCCCCAAGGTGAGTGAGACCTTAAGGCAGCAGAAGTTTAGAAAGTTTTGCACTTCTAAGAGTCTTACAGGTTCTCCTTTCCCTCTCAAATCAAGCTGATGAAACACCCCTGCTCCCTACCGCCTGGTCCACCCCCCAATTAATCAACCAACACATTCTCAAATTGAGACATCTGTGCTCTTGTCACACAGACCCAGACAGCCAGTGCAGTGGACCTCTTGGGCCTGCCCCAGGCTTGGTTCCACATGTGCTGAACCAGCACTACTCCCAGCTATGCAGGTGGGCAGAGCTGCACCACCTGCCTCAGTTTAATGTCCTTATCTCGGCCTGTGAGGCAGCTGCAAGAGTTAGGAACGGAGCACAATCGCCTTGGCTTGGAGATCCCAGCTGGGCTAGGGCTGGGTTAGTAGTGGCAGGCAGGAGAATTGGGCAGCTGGCTAAGTGACCGGTCCAGGGGTCTGTCCCCAGTACTGGCTACCTCAGCTTACCTTGTTAGAGAAAAAGGGTGCTGCAGAGTTACCGCCCCCACTCCCATCCTGGAACCACTGCTTCCCTTAGAGGGAAATTAGTAAAGGATCTGGCAGCACTTGAAGAATAAGGGCAATCCAAGGCTCAGGCTATGTTGTATTTTCCAAGCCTGGCGATTGTTCCTTTGCCTTGATTTTTTTCTCCCCCTTATTTTATCTCATTTGTGTTTTAATCATCCATAAGTGCGGTTGGAAAAGCCCATCCAATTGTCATCTTTACCATAATTTTCTTTCTCATTACATACGGTTTCAGCCACCCTAATTCTGTCGGAAAACAGTGTCATTTGTAGCCAATTTAAAATGGGTGACATGTTTATTAATTTGACTGGAGCTGCTGGGTATGGATGGCCCACCAGCCCTGCATTCCTTCATCAGGTACTTGAGCAAAAGCTTGTTCACCTCTTCTTAGTAGTGGGTGTGCGGTAGGGTAGGAGGAGACCAAGAAAAGCTGATCTCAGGTTTTAATTGTGACTCTCTCTTCAATTAAGACTATATTCTGATCTATAATGGCCAAAAATATAGTCCTCATTAAAATTAGAAATGATCAGGAATTCTGATACATGAATGACCACCTTGATATTTAAGTAAATATTTTTCATTTTCTTGCTCTAATGCCCTTATATTTATTGGACTATCATATTATATATTTCATAACATATTTTGCAACAAAGTCTATTTTGATTTAGAAAAATCATTAACTCTAAAATTAAAAAAATAACTTTTAGCCCTTTTAAAAGTGGAATAGGGCAGTGCGCTGGTGGTGTAGTAGTAGAATTCTTTCCTGCTGTGCCGGAGACCCGGGTCCGATTCCTAGAGCCTGCC
>PVIY010053546.1:0-14645 GCA_004026745.1 Myrmecophaga tridactyla | reverse complement strand
GGGCGCGTTCCTCTTTCCCCACTGCCAACCCTGGGTCACACACACACACACACACACACACACACACACACACACACACACACACACACACACACCAGGCCTCCTCCCTCCCTGGGTCTCCCTGCAGCCCCCCACACAGGGCTTTCCTTTCCCTCCTTCATCCCCTGCTTTCGGAACTGACGGCGGCTTTTTGGAAACATGTATTTACTCAGTTCCCGCCTGTCTTCCCTTCTCATTTTCAGCTCCCCGAGAGCAGGAGCCGTCTGGCACCTCTGTACCTGCAGCGCCCGGCGCCCATGGTGGGCACTGGATGCAATGATCGGCTGCGCAGGGGACGCAGACTGTCCATAGCCCTGGATGCGGTGTCCTCCCAGGGCAGGTGGGGCGGGCGGGGCAGGTGGGGCGGCAGGGAGCCCATGTCCCCAGTGGACAGGCAGCAGAGCGAGGACATGCAACCTGGGGCCGAGCAGCCCTTCCTGCATTGGGGCCCCTCAGGGCCCCTCGGGGCTCAGAGCCTCCAACTGCCAGGGCCATGGACACGGGCTCGTCCGCCGATCTGGGCTGCATCTCGGCGCCACTCCCTGTTCCCGGAGCTCTGCCACGGAGCCCCCTGCATGGGGGGGAGAAGGGGGCTCATCCATTCACACACACACACGCGCGCACACGTGCACACAGATGTGCACAACACACACACGCACGCACGCACACACACATGCACACACACGCACACAGACGTGCACAACACACACGTATGTGTGCGCGCGCGCACACATATGCACACGTGCGTGCACACACCGACGTGCACAACACACACACGCACGTGAGCGCGCGCACACACACACACATGCACACATGCACGCACACGCGCACACACACACACACAGCCCACCCCGGACCCAGCCGGGAGCTGAGTGCCCGCGGGGAGCTGACGTGTGGGTGGGGGACACAGGTGACACACGGGGCGGCCGCGGGCACCATAAGGAAAGCGAGTGGGCAGAGCACGGGGGTGCCAGGGCATCACCGGCTCTGGTGTCCCAAGAGGGCTTCGCGATGCCGGGGGCATCTGAGCTGGGCTTCTGGGAGCGGCACCAGTGCTGAGGGTGTGGGAGAGGAGTGTCCAGGCACACCGAGAGGTTTTAATCCTCCCAGGCCAGGTGAGCTGAGTGATCCTAAGAGCTAAGATTTCTTGAGCATTTAGTGTGTGCCAGGCCCTGTTCCAAGCACTTTCCTCACTTTACAGACGAGGAAGCCGAGGCATAGAGAGGTTCGGTACCTTGCCCCAGGTCACACAGCTAGCAAGCAGCGGGGCTGGGATGTGAGCCAACGGCTGCGGGATCCTCCAGCCCGTGAGCTGTTCCCCAGCCTCCGAGCACTGGTGACCTGTCATCTATCCGGGCCCTCATCTGAGGGACCCCTCAGGCCCCCAGCCTTGGCGCATCTCCTTCTTCCTCTTAGGATAGCGCCACCCTGACTCAAGCAGCTCAGGGTGGCCAGGAGACCTAGGCTGGCCCAGGCGGCCCATTCCACGCCTCCCAGCCCCAGCGACTGCCCAGGGGCGGGCCAGCGACACAGGTGGGCCAGCAAGAGTGCTGTGGGACTCGGAAGGAGGGCTGGAGAGCCCGCCTGAGAGCAGAGCCATGCTCAGGAAGGAGGGCAGAGGCAGCCGACCGGGAGAGGCCTGGCAGTGACAGGGTCCCTCGGCACTGCTGAGACCCTGGCACTGCTGAGTGCCAGCGCCCCTGGGCGGGAGTCACAGCTGCTTCTGGCTTTCCGCCCCTCCCTTGCTGCTTGAGCCCTTCCACGGGCCTCACCCCTTTGCCTGCTCAGAGACCTCGCCTTGGCCGCGGGAGGAGCGCCAGGTGGGCAGGTCAGCTCCACTGCAGGGGCCCAGGACCAAGGGCCGCGTAGGCACCGTCCTCTGCCTACGGGCACAGCCGACGCCCCTCAGCTCGCGTCCATTCCCCCTTCCCTCACTCCTCGAGGGCTGCTACCCAACCGCTCCCAAGGGGCGGAGGCTCCCCTGGGTGCTGGCCGTGGCCCCTGCCCGTCAGGGGCTCAGGGCCATCCAGGGGGCCCCCTCCCAGCCCGGCCCGGGCGCCCTCCTCATGCACAGCTCTGGAGGGGTCCAGGGAGCCCGGGCTGCGGGCAGCACAGGAGGACAGCTCTGATTTAACCCTGCGCTGCTGGGCAGGTGGACTCGGCCTTGGCCTTCCTCCCCAAATGCTGAGTCCATGTGCAGCCCGGGCTGGGCATGGGGTAGGTAGTCAGTAGGCGCTTATCAGCAGACTGTTACTCAGAAGTAGGACCAGGCCTCCTTCCTTCCATCCACCCAAATTTCCACCATCCACGTATCCAACACCTACCCATTTCCTTCTCCACCCACCCTTCATTCTTCATGCATGAATCATCCATCCCTCCGTCCTTCTGCCTGTCTACCCACTCTTCTGTCCATCCCTCCATCCTTGCACCTCTCTATCCACTCTTCCTTCCATCCCTCCATCCTTCCACCTCTCTATCCACTCTGCCTTCCATCCCTCCATCCTTCCACCTCTCTATCCACTCTTCCTTCCATCCCTCATCCTTCTGCCTGTCTGCCCACTCTTCCTTCCATCCCTCCATACTTCCACCTCTCTATCCACTCTTCCTTCCATCCCTCTGTCCTTCCGCCTGTATGCCCACTCTTTCTTCCATCCCTCCATCCTTCCTCCTGTATGCCCACTCTTTCTTCCATCCCTCCGTCCTTCCTCCTGTATGCCCACTCTTCCTTCCATCCTTCCATCCTTCCGCCTGTCTGTCCACTCTTCCTTCCATCCCTCCGTCCTTCCGCCTGTCTGTCCACTCTTCCTTCCATCCCTCCTTCCATTTCTCTCCCTATCTCCTTCCTTCCATTCATCCATTCACCCAACTTTCCATCCATCCATTTCCTTCTACTTCCCTTCCCCTTCCTTCCTTCCTCCCCCTTCCGCCCTCCCTCGGCTCCTTCCCCCCACCCTCCATTCTTCTGCTCACACATCTCCCTCAGCCATCACTCCCACCACCCCCTAGTCTTCCATCACCCATTCATTCATCCTTCCCTTTGGCCCTTCTTTTTGTATTATCTTCTGTCCATCTTTCTTTCCATCCATCATTTATTGACCCTTCGAGTGTCAGGCCCTGTGTCAGCTCTTGTGGATGAAGTGCCGCCAGGAGATCCCTTCCTTGCCCCAGGCCCATACCTGTCCCTGCAGCTTGTCCCCTCCCCTTCTGGGAGCCCAGCTTGCATCCAGGCACACCAAGCTCCTCAGCCTTCAGTTTCCTTGTCTCTGTTTGGCGACTGCCCAGAGTTCCAGCCCTAAGACCAGGCAGAAGCCATGTAAGCCCACAAGGGCTTTCTCCAGCCAGTCCCGGAGCCGCCCTCACCCAGCCTCCTGGGAGCAGAGCCCGGGTGCAGCCCCTTGCTGCAGCTCTGGGATTGGGGGGACAGCACCCCTCGAGCATCCATGGCTTCCTGGTGTAATGAGGGACAGAATGAAAAAGACGACCCAAAATTTCTCTCCTTTTACCCATTCTGGGGTAGGGGGCTGGGAAAGGCCCAGAGCGGGAGGGACTACGCCAGGCCGGTGGGCAGCCCGTGGCAGGGCCAGGGAGGGCTTGGGCTCCCTTGATTCCCAGCTGGCCCCCATCTCCCACCAACCCTGCTCCTCCTCGGGCGATGCAGCTCATCCAGCCTCCAGGCCTCCGCTCCTCTGGCTTCTTCCCCCAAACCCGCCAAGATCAACCACCCCAAAAAAGCCAGATCCTCTCGGCCACTTTCTGAAGCGTGCTCTGAATTCCTAAGCGCCTCCTTATCTCCTACAACTCATGCCAAGTCCATGCTTCCTTTTAACTCTCTTCTGGTGTCCCTCCCCACCACACTGTCGTCCCTGGGCCTGGAAGCTCAGACTTGTCCCGCAGCCAGGCAGGAGGGGCTGCAGGGAGCACCAGAGGTAAAACCGCAGGAGGGGCTGCTGCTCGCTCTACCTGATCAGGGCAGGAGGGGACTGGGGCGGCCCCAGGAGGCCTAATTTTCCAACTTTTCAAGGAACCGAAAAGAAATCTAGATTTTTTTTTGAAATCTCCCAATTTGTTAAAGCTGGCAACGAATTAAAACACATAAAGCAATTCAGATCAAATAATGTACATTGCAGGCTAGATCTGCCTCTGACCCCCCCAGCCGCAGGAGAACTATGCTCTGAGAGGAGCTCATTGCTTTGAATACAAACAAAGAAGAATCGCAGCAGCGACTGCAAATTGAATGGCAAGTCCTCAAGTCACCCCATGAGATACCATTATCCTTATTTACAAACGAAGGTAACAGAGGCTCAGAGAGGTTAGAGAACCTGCCCCAGGCCACACAGCTAAGCAGTGAGCTCGGTGACTGAAGCCTGTGACCCAGCCCTGAGGTGGCAGCACTGTCTCGGGGAAGCATTTTGGAAGTGTGGGGTGGACAGGCACAACTGGTTGTCCCAGTGATGGGATGAGCAGGGAGGGGGTGGGCAGGGGTGCCACACGACCCTAAAGCACGAACAGTCCTGCCTCACGACGTCTCGCCCTGCCCCCATGCCAACACGCCCTCAGTTTCCTCTCTTCTCGCACGGTGGCAGCCGGTATTGAGTGCCAGCTGTTTGCCAAGAACTTTAAACTCAGCAGCCCGACGAGGCAGGCAGCATTAGTAACCCATTTTACAGATGGGAAAACTGCAGCTCAGAGAGGGGAGGTGACTCCACAAAAGTCACGAGCCAGGAAGTATAGTAAGGTTCGGGCTAGGGGGGAAAAATTTAAAAGTGCACAATTGAGGGAAGGGCCAAAAACTTCTGTCATCAATTTTAATGCAACATTTAAAAAAAATTAAAATTAATGGGAAAAATCCATGATGAACAATATATCTAAACGTTAAATAAAGACAGGCTCAGTAACAGCGCCGGGTGGAGCTCCTGGAACCCGAGGGGAAAGGGAAAACCAGTCACACTGAACGGGGGTTTTTGTGCTGGCACAAGTGCTGCGCTCGCCTCACCCTGGCCCAGCCCTGACTGGCAGAGTCCCTCTCCCCGGCCAAGATGAGACATGGGGGGCCAGGCTCCCCCTAGCCCGCCAGGCCTTCAGCGCTGCCTAAACCCAGACCCGGAGGGCCGTGTGTGCAAAGCAGGAGGCAAAACGAGCCACGCGCTCGGGAAACCCCTCTGGAGACCTGCTCCTAGGACACAGGGTAAACAGCTATTCCGACCCCGAGAGAAGGAACACGGCCTCGTGGCAGGGGTGGAAGGGGAGGCCCTGGGCGCAGGGACCTGGGACCACCCCAGCCTCCCTTCGGCCCGGCCCTGCGTGCTGGCCAGGTCTCTGCCCACCCCAGGCCTCAGCCTCGTCCTCTGCAAGCCCAGGGACGATTAGAAGGAACATCCAGACGCGTCCAGCCCCTCCTGGGTTCTCTTCCGACAACCACGGAAGACAAGGATTTAAATCTGACTCTTGAAACGCCCTCTCTTTAAATTGTGAGGATCTAAAATCCAGAAGCCCCAATGCCAAGAAGTTATTTACTTTATTTCAGATACGTGTCCCTCTTTGAAGTGGGCAGGTAAACGCCTCGTGGGAGGGGGGATGATGGGGAGGGTGGGAGGGAAAAGGAGTCAGCACGGGAGCTGTGCTCTTCCTGTTTCTCTTCCTCCCTCTCAAGTGAGAAAAATTCAGTTCTCATGAATTAAGGCTTGGATAGGAGACACTACCCTAGATGAGACTCTGGCGTGCCGGCGAGCTCACGGGGGCCTGGGATGAGAAACCAGCACAGGGGTTCCAGAGCTCCCGAGCTGCCTGCTCTGGTCGAGACGGGGCATTCGGCCAGGAGCTGCTGAGCTCCTTGAGGATCCTTCGAAGCAAGCTCCGAGGCTGGTTCAGACTGGTCAGGAGCTAATCTGCACTCGTGTTTCCTCCTCTACTTCCAGGGATAATTACCAAGGACATGCACGAGATGGGAAAGAGATAATGCACACTGAGTGTGCTAAAAGGACCCTAATAACGGCCGCGTGAACAGGCAAACCATTCGTTTGGGAGGAGAAGCATCCATGGCACAAATGTGGTCAACTCAGAGGCCGGCCACCGAGGCACTGAGGACCCGGTGATTCTCAGCGAGGTGGTACTGCCCTTCGGGGAATGTTCCGGAAATTTGTGACGGCGTCACAAGGATTGGGGTGGGTGTCAGGCATCGGGTGAGTGGGGGCTGGGGATGCCGGGCGACCTGCCAGGCGGAGACCCGCCTGCTCCACGCGGAGCTGCCCCGCGGCCCACTCGGAGTTGGAAGGTCCTGGGGGGCCCGTGCAGAGCGGAGCCACGCGCCACCAATTCCTGGACCCTGACCACGGCTGTGCACCCCACATAAACACGCCGCATGCCCTTTTCAAGATGCTCTTCCCCCGAATAATCCGGAGACGCAGCTCCTGGATAAATGGGGGAAGAACTGCACTTTCTCCTGCGCAGAACTCTGCCAGGAGACTCGCGGAGCCCGGCTGCTCGTGGCGCTGAGCTGCCAGCACACCCAGGCGTCCCGTGCACACCCAGGCATCCCGTGCACACCCAGGCATCCTGTGCACAGCCAACAGCCTCCTCGTGTCTTCTGGCGTCTTTGCCATGACCAGGACTTCGCATGCGAAAAGAATACAACTTTAATATAATTTATTTTCCTCGTAATTCTCCTTTCTATTAACGTTAGGGCATTATAGTGTTTGTTTTAAAGAAATATGTGTGTAGGTAACATGCATTATTTTCTATGAGTTTTCATTTGAGGGGGGTACGTGGTGGGAGGGTTTAACAGAATATCTGTTATGTGAAAAGGGCTCTCTCCCTCGCCCGCCCCCGGCTCAGGCCACACCTCTCTGTGTGTATCCTGGGAGCACCCCCGGCCTTCTCTCTGCAGGAAAGACAGGGAGGGGTGCGCCTGCATGGCTCCGAGGGGCTCCTTCCCTCGATCTGTGCCGTAGGTGCCTCATTCACCGCCCCTGCCCCCGGGCGCTGCCAGAACGGTGGGAGGTCTACGGGGGGGGGGGGGCGCTGTGCTGGGCCCGAGTCCCCACAAAGCCACGGCGGCCACTGAGGCAACACGAGGGTTGCCGCTCTGTCCTTGTCAGAGGTAAAGAGAAGTGAATAAACACTGACTTTATGGCAAGGCTGGACCATGATCAGCCCTGGCTCAGGTGCCGGGGATGCAAAAGCAAGGAAGACCCGGCACCTCCCTCCCCCCTGGACGGACAGAGACAGATGCACAGACAACAGCAAAGCTGAGTCACCAGTTGCAGGGGGCTGCTCACCCACATCTTGGGGGTGCAAAGGAGGGAAAACCCAAGTCTACTTGCGTGCGGGCAGATGTGGGAGGGGAGGGAGGGGAAACAGCCACCCACTTTCCTGCCCACCCCCCGCGTTTATAGATGGGGAAACTGAGGCCAGATCTAGGCTTGGCTCTGTCACTGTCTGTGTGACGTGGCCAAGTCGTTCTTCCTCCTTGGGCCTCAGTTTCCCTATATGTAAAAGACAGTCCCTCTGGGGACTGTGCCAGCCTCGCCTCCTGGAACGGAGGCCCCACTGGGCCCGCACGACTCCGCCACCGGGGCTAGCTCTGTGCAATGCCGTGTCTGCACTGGGAACTTCCTGAGAGCCTGCTCTGGGATTAAAACCGCGTGCAGGGCTGCCCATGTGCACATCTCCCCTAAAGCAGTGGGCTCTCAACCTGGGCACATCTGGCAACATCTGGGGACACTGCTGGCTGTCACAGCCGGAGGAGGCAAGGGCTACGGAGTCTAAGGGGCAGAGGGCAGGGGCACAGGACCTCATGACACGAAGGGCCGGGAGGTCGAGAAGGCTCCCTCTCCCCTCGTCCGCCCCTGGGGTCCCCTCAGGATGGGTCGCCCAGCCTTGCCCACGTCCTGGGGACGTCCGCTGCCGGCCTCACCACAGCGCTCTCTCTCCGCCAGCCCTGGCTCGCTCCCTGGGCCAGGGCCTGCCTTCCCCACTCACACTGTCCTTGGCTTCTCTGGTTCAACCTTGCAGATTCGAGGTGGGACATAGATTCAGGCTGTCAAGACCCCCGTTTCCACACAGAGTGTCACAGCGGAGGAAGTGCTGGGGCTGGGGTTTGGACCCAGTGCCCGGACCCTGCCCGTCTCTGATGCTTTGTCTCTGAAAACTAACATCCCGTGCAGCTCAGGTCTCCTGTGCCCTCCCTGCTCCACTCTCTGCCCTTCTGGTTAGAACGGAGCCCTCGAGTTTCCTGGAAGCAGAAGTTCTCCGAGGCCTCTCCCTCGGGGACGTGTTGAGGCTTTGACTTAGGACTTGGAAGGCCTTTCTGACACTGATGTCTCGGGGCGGGCGGCGCTGTGCTCTGGCATCACAACAGGATGCAGGGATCTAATTTTATCCGGACCTCTTTGAGCCTCAGTTTCCCCATTTGCAAAACAGAGGCAGTGACACTTCCGCAGTCACTGGGCTCCTGTGAGCCTCGAAGAGAACATGCGCGTGGAGACTCATGGGGTTTGTTCAGTGAGGGGTTCTGCAATTGCCATTAGCACCAAAGGTACAGAGACGGCGGAAGCCCTGGAAGATTCTAGAAGGTGGCCATGTGTCCTTTCTCCGCCTTGACTGCCTTGCTTTTCTCTTTGAAGTTTTCTCCCCAAGGCATGGCTATGCCCACTTTTGTGCCATCAAGCTGCCCTCCCACACCCGTAACTGGCAGCCAGGAGCCCTGCACAGATTTCTCTGACTTGGAAACACTCACACGTCTGGCCACTTGGCTACCAGGTGCTGGACACCTGTGCGCCAGGCGTGCGGTGGGCTCGGGCTCAGAGCCGTACACGAAGCAGGAGGGCCCCAACCTTGCGATGGGAGTGAGCAGCACACGGGTCCCGAGGCGGGGAGGGGTGATGGGGAGGGGACAGCAGGCGTGTGGGGGCCGCGGGGCCCTGCCTGGTTGACAGGCTCCCAGGGATTCCTCCACACAGTGCTGGACAGATAGACGGCCTTTCCCAGAGCCACCGCAGGCCTGGGGCTCGGGGCAGGGTGCGGGTGTGCGTGGGGGGTATGTGAGCATGGGGTGTGTGTGCACATGGGGTATGGGGTGTGTGTGCCTGTGGAGTGTGTGTGCATTTGGGTGTGTGCACACGTGGGGTGTGTGTGTGCATGGGGAGTGAGTGTGTGTGGTGTGTGTGCGTGCATGCATGGCATGTGTGTGTTTGTGGGGTGTATGTGCACATGCGGTGTGTGCATGTGGTATGTGTGTGTGCGTGTGGCGTGTGTGTTCCTGTGCAGTGTGTGCATGTGGGGTGGGGGTGGCCAGCAGGACCAGAAGCCCTGGGTTTGGATCTCAGCTCTGCTCACACCCAGCTGGGGATTCTGGACACATCCCCGGGCCCCTCTGAGCCTTGGTTTCGCCCCGAGGGGGACGGCGAGCCAGGGCCTGGCCCGGGGGTGGCCTCCAGCTGGTGTGGCCCCCGCCCCAGCGCCTTGTGTGACTGCATTCCCAGCACACTTTATTTATGGACACTGAAATCTGAATTTCATATCATTTCCACATCATGAAATCTCCTTTTCTGTTTTTCAACCATTTAAAAATGTAGAATCTCAGCTTGCGGGCTGTGCCAAACAGGCAGGGGCTGGGTGTGGCCGTGGGCGCGCGTGCTGACCGCCGCTGGGTGCGCCCGAGCCCACGGCCACGCGAGGCAGGCCCACCCTCCAGCCTATCTGCAGGTGACGGCTTGGGGTTCTTCAGCCGGGACCGTCAGCATCTAACTCGGTGACGGCTGGAGAGCCCGCGGCGGGCGTGGGGACCCGAGGTGGCCTGGGCTGCTGCCACCTGGCCTCCGGGCCCCGGAGAGCAGGACCCTCCTCTCCTAAAGCAGCAGCTGCGAGCACAGGGGAGGCCGGGCTGGTCAGGTCAGGGGAGCGGCCTTCGGAGCCCGGGTCACCCCGCCCCTCATGGGCCCACCCAGCTGCGGTCAGCGTTGGGGCGAGTCAGGTCATGCGGCCGCCTGAGGACCCTCAGCCTCCCGAGCCCCTGAGCAGAGCTCGTCCCCGTCGCGCTCATGTTGTGTATTTTTATTTCATTGCTTTGACAGGACTGTTCCCCCGGCGACGTAACAGTCAGCTAAAACTGTGTTTTTCTAGAACAGGGACTCGCTGCCCTCTCGGCGCTGCAGCATCCATGGTGAGTGCCGCGGGCCTGGCATCTCCCCAGGGGCGCACTGGGCATAGACAGAAAATCCCAAACAGATTTGGTGTGGAAGGAAAGGCTCGGTTGCCTTCCTTCCTTTCTTCCTTCATGCATGCATTCGAGCTGTTGGAGACACAGTGGCGAATGCCACAGGCAGGATGTCTGCGTTCGCGGAGCTCACCCTCTAGCAGGGGAGACAGACCGCAAACAAGACACTCTCAGGAGATAGTATCAGGTAGGAGAGCAAGCTGGGCAGCGTTTCCCCCGATATCCATTCTCCCATTTCCTGTAGTAATAGTCCACTGAGGCTCGGCGGGGTAAGTGCTGCCTGGAAAAAGCCCCATTTCCCAGCCCCCTCGGCAGCTGGGGACAGTCATGCGACCACCTTGGGGCCAGCGGGTCGTGCAGACACGAGCGGAAGGGGTGGCCTTTAAGGCGACAGGGCAGGGGCATCCAGGACCTTGTGGATGAAGGCGACGCTTCCGGGCAGAGCAGAGCTGGCCCTGGACCACCTGTGGGCAGACAGATGGCCAGCCCTAGACGGCCTGGGCCCTCCTTTTGAGAGACAGCGAGAGAAGACGCAACGTTGATATTGTTTAAGCGGCTGTATTTGGGTCTTTAGCACAGCAGCCGAACCTGCGTCCTAAGTGAATCTGCGAATGACTGCAGGCTCCGCTGCAGTCAGTGGCCGGCCAGCAGTGGCCTTTCTGAGAGGAGATCTCTGAACCAAGATCCCACCACGAGGAGGAGCTTTCCATGAGGAGAGCCGAGGTGGGAAGCACCAGGCAGAGCAACAAGCAAGTGCAAAGGTCCTGGGGCGAGTGCACCCCTCTGGCTTCCTCGGCCTCCTGTGCACATCATCAATAGGCTGTGCTATGGTCATCCATACTGGGTTCTCCTCCTGTGGTCAGTGGCTCGACTTCTCCAAGCCTCAGTGTTTCCACCTGAGAAATGGGAGAAGAACAGTACTGTCCTCGTTGGGCTGCAGTGAGGACTGAGGCTCTTAGGATTGTGCCTGGTGAATAATGGGGGCTCAGTAATAATGGGGTGTTCTCCAAAAACAGATGGCCTCCTGACTTCCCAAGGCTGCAGGGGGGCTCACTGATGACTCCATGAGCAAGAACAGCTTTCTCAGAGGAAATATTCTGTCTCGTACTTCTCTTCTCTCTTTTTCTCATTTATTCACCCTCCATCCGCCCATCGATGCATCCATCTATTTATCTGTCCCCCATCCACCTATCTGTCCATTCATCCTTGTATCTACCTGCTTATCTATCCATCATCCATTCATCTACCCAGCTGTTCATCTATCACTCATCCACTCACCCATCCACACATCTGTCCATCCATCCACCCACCCATCATCTATCCATCCATCCATTCATCCAATGTTCATCTGTCCATCCATCCATCCAACCACCCATCCATCTGTCCATCCTTCTATCCACCCACCCACCCATCATCTATCCATCTATCCATCCATCCACCCACCCATCATCCATCCATTCATCCAATGTTCATCTGTCCACCCATCCATCCAACCACCCATCCATCTGTCCATCCTTCTATCCACCCCCCACCATGCACTCATCTGGCAATTATGGAGAGCCTGCACCAAATCCCGGAGATTCAGAATTGACATGCTGCGTGCACGGCCCCAAAGAGCCCAGAGTCTGTTAGGTGAGATAAGATGTACACCTGAGTGGCTTTATAAAGCATGGCGGAAATTATGGCATTTGTGCCCCACTCTGCCACCTTCCTAGTATGACCTTGGGTTACTGATTTCACCTCCTCAACTCTCATTTCTCTTCAGTAAAACGGAGATGATAATCTCGACCTCTGAGGATGAGGTGAGATCGGAAAGGAGCATCACTTGGCACACATGAGGGCTTCAAAGTAATGTGGCTCCTACTGTTCCAAACAGGAACCAGGGACAATTTCTTGGAGGCTCCTGGGCATGATGGAAAAAGATGGGAGAATGGAAGAGGGGAAAGGGAATTCTAGGCATCGGGCACAGCAAAGGCAAAGAGGCTGGAAACCCAGGGCTCACCCAGGAGCAGGGAGCGGGTGCAGGGGTCTGGGGGAGGGGAACGCTTAGGCTTTTCTCCTCAGCAATCTTGGTACGGCAGGCTCCAGAACTGAAAAGGACGCGGGGAGGCGGGGCTCTAAGGGGACCTGCAGTCCAGGCAACCTGGAGAGCCTCACGCAGACAGAACTGGGTCAGGGCATTCATCTCGGCCACAAGGTAGCTCCTCGCCATCCACTCCCTGGGCTGCAGGGCCTAGCCTGGAAGAGGCTGGTTCTGACATCTGGATGTCTCAAGGGCCCATTGATTGTATTAACAGGGCCAGACGGAGCCCTGGGTCCCCTTCCAGCGCTCTCCCTACGCAGTTCTCCTGTCTTAGCAAATGGCGTGTCCATCCCCGATCCTCAGGCCACAAGCCTGGGAGCTCTCCGAGACTCTTCGCTGGCATCAGCAAACCCAATTCAAGATAGATCCAGGGTCTGCCCACTTGTCCCCACTCGGCAGCCACCAGCCCAGCCAGGCCCCTGCCTTCTCCTGCGTGGACTGCTGCCATGGCGGCCGACTGGCCCTGCTGCCTCTCCCATCCTTTGGGTCCATTCTCCCCCGAGAACGGTCTTTTGGAGTGTGCATTGATCCTGCCACCACACTGCTCAGACACCCCCAGCGGCTTCCACTGCCTGGCCCAGGCCTGGCCACCTCTGCCACCTCCCCTCCAGCCCCTTGCTCACACAGCTGTAGCCACACAGGCCCCCTCACTGCTCTTCCAGCTCCCCAAACTTCTTAGCTCTCTCTGCCTGGAATACTATTGCTCTAGGTCCCTGCAGTCACTTTCCTTCTCATCCTTCAGGTTTCAGCTCAAATGCCACCTCCACAGAGAGGCCTTCCCTGACCACCCTGTAAAGTAGCCCCTGGCCCACCCTATCCCATCGCCCCCTTGCCAGGCTTTCAAAGCACATGGTCATTTCTTTTAGGCTCGTTCACTGACTCAGACACTAGAATGCAGGCTGTCTCCACCGAGCACGTGCTCCCTAGATGCCGGTGGGACGAATGCGCATAGCGACCTGTCCCAGGGGGGACGTGAAGTCTCAGAATCAGACTCCCAGACTCGGACCCTTTCCTGGACCTCTGAATGTGGGGTCTCTGGCTCCAGAACCGCACGCGCATTGTTCAGATGCGAGATCTGAGGCCAGAGAGGGCAGGAACCATCCCCAGGTCCCCAGGTCCCTGCATCCCCAGCCCTGCGGCAGCAGAACTGAGCCTGTACTCTGGGCTCCTGCCTCTCCACCGTCCTTGCTCACACCTTCCCTGGCTTCAGAGGACCCTCTGGCAGTAGAGAATTGGGGGGCAAAGTCCCCAGAGTCTCTGCAGCTTCCTTGGGAATGGGGGGGCTTTTCCCACCTTCAAGTAGCAAAACGAGAAAAACAACATTTCCCACACTTCCACCAGCCCTATCCCCCTTTGTGTTTCACGCCACTTCCTGTATCCCCTGGTCATCCCTTATTTCACGTTTGCTCACTTGCTATAGCTTAGAGCGAACATTCACTGAGCTTCAATTATGTGTCTAGCACTGCTCTGAGCACGTTCCATAGATTAACTCATCCGATCTCTTAGCAATCCAATGGGGCCGGTACTAGTAATGGTCCCTATTTGAAAGACGGTGAAATGGAGGCACAGAGAGGCAAAGTAACTGGTCCAAGGTCACATAGCCAGGAAGTGGTGCAACTGAGAATCTAACCAAGACAGTCAGGCTCCAGAGCCTGTGATCTTTGCCAACAGACTGCCTCTCTTTTCTAAGTTAACTAACACAAAAAATAATAATAATTCAGCCTCATCTTAAGCCACAAAAGCCAAAAAACCATGTGTTAAATGTGCTCATGGGCGGCTGCCGTGGCTCAGCAGGCCGAGCTCCGACCTGCCATGCTGGAGGTCTGGAGTTCGATCCCTGGTGCCTCCTGTCCATATGCAAATTTAAAAAAAAAAAAAAGTGCTCATTATATTTTTCTAATGCACATTAACTACATACAAAATTATTATTTTTTTATTTTTCCTTTTTTTTACCATTTGCTGTTTTGAGTGTTCAGAGTCAGTTGTCCTGTCCTCTAGTTCACTTATTCTTTCTTCTGCTTCTTCAGATCTGCTGTTGAGTGCCTCTATTCAGTGCATAGCATCTTCAATCTCTGTGATATTTGCTGTTTTCCTATTAGTTCTTTCAAATTCTTCTTTATGCTCTTCTAGTGTCTCCTTGATGTCCTCTATGTCACTAGCCATCCCGTCTATTTTATTTAGTAGAGTTGTATGAACATCTTTGCATAGTTGTTCCAACATCAGTGTCTCCTCCTGGGTTTTAATTTGGTCATTAGGCAGGGCTCTGTCTGTCTGCATTCTGATATGCTTAGTGATCTCCTGTTGTCTTCG
>PVIY010053545.1:0-14640 GCA_004026745.1 Myrmecophaga tridactyla | reverse complement strand
TCAGACTTTCAGAGGATACTCAGCTGAGCCCTATGGCCATAGACACAAAACCTACTTCCTGAAACTTCAGAGCCTTGGCCTCAGTTTGTTCTGTTTCCATATAACATTCCTGGAGGCTTGCAGCCTTGTCCCTGGTTTCATGCAACATTTCTGGAGGCTCATCCGGGACCAAGAGGCTAGTGATATTTTCACCTCCTTCACCTGCAGAGTTGGCATTGCCCGGACCGGAGACCCGATGGAATCCTGTGCCAGCAACAGGGCTTTTCCCCATTTTTCAGATTCCTGACCTCCTCCATGGGTAGGGTGCCAGTTAGTGTCAGAGCAGTGATTGATCTGGGACAGTTTCTGGAACCATGTTCCTGGTAGCACCACCTGTCTGACTGATAAGCACCCAGGTGCATTCGTTTCAACCCACTTGTAAAAGGCTAGGGACCTTGAGTGGAAGGGGAGCCTGATCACCTCCCAGAGACTGTCTGAGTATCAGTCTCCATCTGGAGGACCAGGAGAAATGGAAGTCTTCAGGTTCAATTCTGGGAAAGGTGGTGCAGGAGGGGTGTTGGAGTGCATATGTATTATTGTGTGAGTTAAAGGAAGTCCTGGGCACAGAACCATGCACCAGACTGTGACTGAGTTCAGATTCTGCAAGTTTGTGGTCACTCTCATACAGCTCAGGGTGGGCAACCCCAAAAGGGGGGCTGGCCAAAGATTTATATCAGACCACCAAAGCCAAGAGGTGCCCAACGTCCCCACTAGGGGAGCAACCAGTCTGAATGAAGCAACAGTTTGTTCAAAACCCTTTGTTATTTGTATGTAAGCCCTCTCCCTAATTGTTGGTGCCACTGATATGGGAGGAGAAGTCAGTAAGACACGATTGTGGTGCATGATGTCTAACTAAGAAGGCTTTTACTGATGACTGGGGAGTCAAGCTGACCCCTGGCCAATTTAGGAAACTGTGAATTAAAGTAGACTACTTTTGTGGAGGATAAAAAGAAATTCTCTTGTATTATGGCTTATCATTGCTTTCTCTTATAAATTAAAATGTTCAGATTTCAAAGTAAGAGGAAAACATCTGTGTAGGGGTTTTAAAATTGATCTCATTAACAGAATCTGTTCTGTACAACTGATGTTGTCATTGAGTGACTTTGATAAAAAACAGTTAAAATGCGCACTCCAGGTGGGAGGTTTGGCTATCCTCCCAGAAGGAGATGTACTTTAATAAAGATATCTAGGTCCCAGGAATCTCTTCTTGGTCCCTAGCCAGTTCCCAGAGGACCAAATTTGTCCCAGTCACATAAGCTATTTAGAATTTGGCCACTATTGTGTAAATGTATCATTAAAAAAAACTGCATGCAAGCAGTTAGAGAAAGAAAGAGGAGAAATTTAGGAGAAGAAGAGAGAAAAGAATCTTATGAGATAGGGAGAGCACCTCATCTGAATCTTATGCTCTGCTATGGATCTTAACTAAGGAGAACTGAATGCTGTCTCCAAGATTGCTGCAGATTTTTACTAATGATTGTTTGAAGGTTGCTTCTGAAACTCTCCAGCACTTCTCTTCAGGTTTTGGTGTCATCTTATCAGGTGGTGTAACTATGCTTTATTTTTGAAAACTCTTCTGATTACTATCTTTTAATTTTTTCTTTAATTACTTTCCTAATAAAATCTGTTCTTATATCACTAAAGTCTGTGTTGTCCATGCATCTGAACTTATAAATCAAATGGCCACATATATCACATTGCCTTCCATGAAACAAAATTGGTACTGTGAGCAGGTGTCTCATTTCAGCATGGCTTCATAATGATAAAAGTCAGTAAGACAAGCTTTAAAAAATTGTGCAGAAAATCTGGACTGTATTCTTCTGAATATTGTAATACTTTATTAGGACCATTCTTGATAAATTTGAAGATGCCAGTTTCTTGTCCTTTTTATATGCAGAATGTTTTAGATTTAAACATTTTGTCTCCCTAGTTTGTACTTTGTGATGCTATAAGACATTTGGGAATTTTTAAGTCAGTAAACTCTCTTCAAAATTTACTTGAGATAGATTTATACTGGGCCTTAAAATTTGGATGTAGAGTAGGAGATAATGTCATTTTTAAAATAGTCCTCTAAACTCAAAGTAAAGAACCAAAAAAATCCCAGGACAGGATTGTGCTGGTTCGAAATGCTGTATGGACCCTAGAAAAGCCGTATTTTAATCCTAATCCCTTTGTTGTAAAGGGAGCTGTTTCTTCCAATCCCTATTCAATACTGTATGTTTGAAACTGTATTCAGATCATCTCCCTGGAGATGTGATTTAATCAAAAGTGGTTGTTAAGCTGTATTAGGTGATGACATGTCTCCACCCATTTGGGTGGGTCTTGAGAAGTTTCTGGAGTCCTATAAAACAAGAAACATTTGGGAGAATGAGAGATTCAGAGAGAGCAGAGAATGCTGCAACACCACAAAGCAGAGAGTTCATGAGTCAATGACCTTTGGAGATGAAGAAGGAAAATGTCTCCCAGGGAGCTTCACGAAATCAGAAGCCAGGAGAGAAAGCTAGCAGATGATGCCATGTTCACCATGTGCCCTTCCAGCTGAGGGAGAAGCCCTGACTGCATTCACCATGTGTCTTCTCACTTGAGAGAGAAACCCTAAACTTCATCAGCCTTCTTGATCCAAGGTATCTTTCCCTGGATGGATGCCTTTGATTGGACCTTTCTTGGCCTTAGAACTGTAAACTAGAAACTTATTAAATTCCTCTTTTTAAAAGCCATTACACTTCTGTTATATTGCATTCCGGCAGCTAGCAAACTAGAACTGGGGTGATTTACCTTACTCCTCACTTGCAAAGGAATGGGTAAAATGAACAGGACACTGTGAAGATTGGGGGAATAGAATTAAACAGGGAAAGCCTATTCAGGTTTCTTTGTGTCCAGAAAACATTCCATTAGAAAGAAGGAAAGAAATTATTAGAGTAGGAGAAGATGGGCTTTGTTAATGGAATATAGAGAAAATGTGTAAATAGAAATATTGAGCAATCTCTGAAAACAATGAATTATGAAAAGGAATTGGCAGAATTACAGGAAAAACTGTGCATGCTGTAGAATCAAAAGTTTGTTTTGGAAAATCAAATTTGTAATTATCAGTAAGCAGCTGAGAGGGCCTCAGTCCCTGTGGCCCAATATAAATATAAAAAGAGTTGAGGTCAAGTGAACAAAGGGAAAGTACATATGACACTAGCCACTGCCACTGCTCATTGGGACCCTTGATAAGTGGGATGATGATGTGTTGGATGAGGGAGATGATGAAAATACTTTAAATGAGAAAGTTAGAAATAAAAGAGTAAATATCCTTCAGAAATAGGAGCTCATCCAGGACAAAGGCTAAGAGTAGAGAAACAGGGCAATCAGGTTACTTTCAAAACCACTTTAAAAGAACAAAAAAAAAACTGACATTCTTAGGTATTTTACTTAGAAAACTGGCGAGTCATTAATTACCTGGGTAGTCAGAATTGCTGATGCAGCGACGGGAAGAGTGGTGCTGGACTATGCTGACTGCATAAAATTTATAGGAATTAGCACCAATCCCTTTACATAGACTGCTTTTCAGGAGTTTAGTAAGCAGACTGGAAAAAGTTTTAACTTGTGGGTATTGGCTGCACAAAGGTGTAATAAACAATGCCCTGCTGACCCTATGTGATTACAAAATAATTGACCCTAGACCTTCTGAGATGCTATGCAGAAATTTTAAAAGGTAGCTATAATGTCAGCAATTGTATTGGGAGAGGCTGACACACACGACCTCCTCCTTGTCAATGCTTCACAGAGAAATGCTATCATTAAGGCAGGGCCTCCAGCATATAAACACTTGATAATGACCTTATTATTAAGAGAAACAGGCAATCCACTTAACAGTGTCTTAAACAAAATGGCAGAGCTGGGAGACATGGGAGGCTGGGATACAAGGAAAGGAAAGGCCAAAAGATATAATGGGAAATGGTTCCCCAATACCAGTAATAGGATTTCCCACAGAAATATGTTCCAAGCCCTGCTGGAAGCTGGGGTCAACCAAAAAAGTATTAATATTTTGCCAAATAATGAAATAAATAGAATGTATGAAGAAAAATGCAAACCAAATTATAATCATAAAGTGAAAAGTGAAAAGTGCTCTTACTCCTGGCAAGGCAGAAGACCTGCATTCAGCTCTCTTGGCACTTCTATACTCTCATTTAGTCCCTTTCTTCCAGACAAAGGGATTAAGCCAAACCCCAATATCTTTGACTCTAAATTTGTGCCCCCCTTTGGTCTTATGTTTCATATTTTTAAATTGGGGAAGCTGTTTAATATTGAGAAACTCCTTGCTTGCAAGTTTTATCCTTGCAGTTTTTTTAAATCTTGATAAATTTTTAATTCTTATTAAAAAATTGTATATTGATGTTTCAAATATGCATTGACTAAAGCATTTTAAGTATTTAACATTATTTTGACAAATTTGATTTTGATGATAACTTTATGTGGTGAAATGTTTGTTTGAAGTAACAGCCTAAGTATGAAGGATTTAAAGGATGTGTTTTTATTAAAAGGAAAATGAAAGTAGTTTTGTCCTAAGATAAAATAAATGGTTGTTACAGAATAGGGAAAATGTAATACAAAGCCTGAACAAATATAGTAAGTTGCCAAAAGTTTGTGAAAAAGGAAATTATAGTCAAAATTAGGAAATTTTTTAGGTGAACTAAAAGGGAAGGTGTTGAAAACAGTACCGAACCCTTTAGTATCTACTCTCCCTTACCCAAGGTTAAGTCAGGAAACATGGTATGGGTAAAAGACTGGAGAAGAAAAAAAGGCTCCCTCCAGTCTTAATGGAGAGGTCATAACCATGCTGTTTTAGTAACCCCAACAGCTGTCAAAGTGGTAGAGATCATCCTGTTAATTCACCACCCTCAGGTCAAGAGGGCCACTGCAGATGACTCCTGGGACTGCACTCCTTATCCTGAACACTTGACATGCATCATTCTCTGGGAGCCACTGTGCCCTTCTCCATTGCAGCCAAGATCAGCTGACCAGCCTGTGACTGAGGCCTGAATGACTGTTGTTGCCCTGCTCTAGTTCACCAGAAGCAGCTAGTCAATGCATGGTCGAAGCCTGTGGAGACCTCTGAACCCTGCCTCAGTCACACCAGAAGCTGATGGATCCATACATGGCCAAAGATTAAGGAATCTATGTATGAATATCCCAGCCTGCTGGGTCTGTGGGCTCATTGTCTTTTCTTGTTCTTTGCTTTTTCTTTTGTTTAGCAGTTTTAGTCCTCCTAGAAATAGGTTGCCTGGAGTTCTTCCCCTAAACCAACTTAACTCTAATTTGGTGGGATCCCTCTTACCCAGGTAACTTCCCCCTTCCAAGTCACTGCCCAGAGTGTGTGTCTCCATTCCTTCCCTGAGGCTAATTGCATGTTCATGTGGTGGCACTCCCCATAGCCAGCACGATGTGCTTCACTCTTCTGTTACTGCTAGGCATGGCCATAAGCCCTTCAAGAGGAATGATGCATGCCACGCATGCCTCAAAATTACCTATGTTGGGGAAAAAGGTCAAAACTATAACCAGTATTCATGCCAGGGAAGTTCTCAGACCTGCATTATTCTGTATGCACCCTAAAGGAAGGTCCCCCAGTGTACTATAATCCCATCTTGCCAGGTTCAGTTTTCACTACTCTAGGGTGGCAAGGCTATTGCTATAACCCTGAGAAAGGGAAGCATTTCTCAAGTCCACCTGACCTTCAACGCAAGTACAGTTTTATCCCCCCCAACAAATCCAACACCTTTCCCGGTGTGGTCCTCCTGGTAATGCAATGCATTTGACATCAGGGGGTAGCTCTTGGCTGTGCTGAGGAGGAGGCCTCCTGGGAGCTGATGCCATGTAATTTGTCTCTTGCCCAAAGCTATGAGCTGGGCCTTCACTGGAGAAAAAGACCTGGGTCCCCCAAAATATGTGACCAGAGCTGGGACCCCACCACCAGGTAAGGAAATCCCAAGGCAGTTGCTGGGTGTGGATGTCAGGGGGCATAGGCTGTCGAGGAGACAGATTAGACAGATTGCCCCTCCCTCACTTGCACACCTCACATCACCTTGCTTGGCCCCAGAAAATGGCTGATTAGCCAAAGACAGGTAAGAGTCCTCAGGGAAGGAATAACCTAAGACAAGCACAGTAGTAAAGGGGCCATCAGGAGAAAACTTAGGGCCAACAGAGGTGGGGCACAGACCTTCACCGCCCCCCAAATTTGCAGAGTCCTAAACACTGCATGGGCACTTTGTTTCCCATGCACAGCTCAGATCAGGACATATCAGCACCTGCAACAGAAGAGGACAAGATATAAGTGATGCTTTTGCCCACTGGAGTGGGCAAGCATCAAAGGGGGGGATGTTGTAGGCAGCCTCTGTTTACCTGGGCCATTCCCTGTTTGAAAAACCTCCCAGGTCTCAAGGATGGTTAATAGGCAGGATAAGATAAGTCCCCGTGAAGGCCCCTCCCTACTAACAGCTCATCTGCTTCTGTAAACCCAGCTTCATATCCTCCCTGATTTAAACCAGCCAATCATTTACCTTGTCTTTAATGTGTCATCCTGTCTATAAAAACTGATGTTAACCTCTTGTTTGGGGCTCAGACATTCAGAGGCTACTCAGCTGAGCCCTATGGCCTTAGACAATAAAATCTACTTTCTGAAACTTCAGAGCCTTGGCTCTGGTTTGTTCTGTTTCTGAGTAACATTCCTGGGGGCTTGAAGCCTTGTCCTTGGTTTCACAACAGTACAAACTCTGAAAGATAGGCTGCTTGGTGGATTTCTGTACCCCTGAGGTAAAACAGTCATGAGCCACATTAGCTCTGTGGCTATTGGATAAATTTTTCTCTGAGAATTTGACATGGGAGTTTTTTGCCTCAGGCATCTGGGATCTCCATTGTGGCTGCCTGTGGAGGAAAACAGATCTGCTGTTTGAGTGCAGGTGCATATATGTTCTTGGGCCCTATTTGTGTGTTTGGTGGCTTAGTAATTCCTGCCAAAGCTGTTAAGTGGGAAACTATATTTGGAAACTTGTTTGGTTTGGGGAAAGGGATCAGTTCCTGGAATAAGGGAGTGTCACTGAAACTTGAGGCCTAGGTTTTGGATTTGCTTTTTTGGGGGGGTCAGGTGTGGGGTTGGTTCTTGGTCTATGTCTTGTCTTCAGAAGTTCTTTGAAAGAGTGTTAAAATGGGAAACAACATGAATGAGAAATCTAAAGAAAATAAAAAAGACAATCTTTTATATTGTATTCTTAAGCATTGGGAGGAATTTGGGTATGAACATTGTTTTGGTTTGCTAATGCTGACAGAATGCAACATGCCAGAAATCAATTGGCTATTGCAAAAGAGATTTATTGGGTTACAAATTTACAGTTTTAAGGCCATGAAAATGTCCAAATTAAGGCATCAACAAGAGGACACCCTCACTCAAGAAAGTCCACTTCTGGGTTTTCTCTGTCACATGGGGAGGCACATGGAGACCTCTGCTGACCCTTTGCTCCTGGGTTTCATTGCTTTCAGCTCCTGGTTCCAGTAGCCTCCTCTATGGCCTTCTCCCTGTCTCCAAACATCTGAACTCTCACTCTCTGTGATGACTCCAAACTCTCTCTCTCTTTCCAGGGGCTCATTTAAAGACTACAATAAACTAATTAAGACCCATCTTGAATGGGTCAGTTCACATTTCCATGGAAATTGTCTAATCAATATGCACCACCCACAATAAGCCTGCACCCACAAGATTAGATTGAAAGATCCTGAGTTCACTGGGGTACATAACAGTTTCAAACCAACACAAACCCATAATAAAGAAAATCATGAAACATTTATGTGAAGTAGTTTGGCCTAAGTATGAATTGGAGGACTGCTAAAACAGTGGCCAAGTCAAAGATCAGTAGAATATACTGCTATTTTGCATCTAGAGTTATTTTGTAAGAGAGTGACCAAATGGAACGGGTTTTATGGCTCAAGCTCACAATGCAAAACTGCAGAGAAAATGGTTAGGCATGGCATTTTGCCTACCAGCCAAGTTCCTAGCCTCTTTTTAGGAGCTCTTAAGCTTTAGGCTTGAGAAGAAATAAAAGAAGTCCCCAGCCTCCAGGTTGAGAATATACTGGCTGAGACCCCTAGACCCAAGTGAAGAAAATCCTGGCTGAAGTTTTTGAACTCCAGGCTGAAAAGATAGTGACTGAGATTCTTAGGGCTGGAGCTGGAAAGCGCCCTGGTTTCCTGTACAGGGCTCCTGAGTTCTGGGCTGGAAGAATAGTAACTGAAACTTCTGCACCCCAGATTCAGGAATGCCTGGAGCTCCCAATCAAGGAATTGGCAAATGAAGCCTCTGTGCAGATGCTGTGGCTCCTATTTTCCCCTACCTCTTCAACTGCAGTCTACAATTTCTGCACTCTCCTTTCCCCTCTCTCCAGAGTCTGTGGTCTTGATGCTACCTCCTGCCCCTCCCATTCTACCTCCTTCTCACAGGACTGAAGATCAGGCCTTTACTTCCCAGAGTGCACCCAACATTGATTGGGAATTGCAAGAGTTAGAAGGAGAATTAAGTTTTATCAATATTTGAGCTTGTGAAAATTGCCTTTAGGGTTTTCCATAATTGTGAATCTTCCTGCAAAAAACAATGAAAAGCAGCATGTTGATGACCTAGCTAAACTTCAAACTAATCTCCTGGAAGAAATGCTCAACAAGAATGTTGGCTATCTTCAGGCTCCAAGACAGGAAAAGCATGATGGAAATGCATCATGCTGGAAAAGACCCCAGGGTGCCCCAAGGAAACCATTAAGTCCCAAAATGAGCTAAATGTAAAGTAGGAGGGGGCACTGGAAATGACAATTACATACAGTAATCTAATTAGAATAACCATTTTTCCATTTTCAAATTACAATTTTCCCTCACGTGCTTTCCTGTGTTTGTACATGCATTTCTCTGTGTCCACCTCTACACAGTTAATGGTGGATGGACAATTAAAGGGAAAATTCCTATTCTTCAGAGCTTATCAAAATTCCACCTTCTCTATAAACTCCTCCCTTTTTTTCTAATTCCAATGCTGTGTTATCTTTCATATTTGTGTTCTGGAGGTATTTTATACTTACCTTATTTACAGATCTTCTCATACGTATGACAAACATACATTTTCCACATTTCTTCTTTTGATTGACTATAGATGTCATGGGTACAAGCCATGGGTTTTTCATTCATTTCCTGATGTAGTCTTTTCTGGATTCAGTTAGTGGAATCAAAAATTAATTTTTTGTAATGATATTTCAATACTCATTCCTTTTGCTCATATTGATGTTCTTTACTTGTATAAAATATATTTAAGAACGTACTGATGACTTTATTTTAATGTACTCACATCTCATCCTGGATAGAATCACCAGCTTTTGTAAGAATGAGAAGGACGATTTTGTCAGTGATTACAGAATAGTCAATCAAGTACCTGACTTTCCCAAACTTCCTATTAGATTCTATCTTGTATTCCTCAAACACTTTTTTTAATCCCAAAATGATAAGAACTATATTTACATAATAATGATTATGTAAGATGTGTTACTCTATTTTATTCTACAATATTTTGCTTCATCTAAAAATTACCATCACCCCAATTTTGAAATATACCCTTCTAACCTATCTGAGTAGTGTGTGCTTCTATTTTTCTTCTGCGTAGCTTTCTCCATCAACAAATGGCAGGATTTTATCAGAGACTCTTTCCCAATGGACATAAGAGGCATGATGCAATTAAGACAATCAGAAAAATTGTAGCCCATGCTGTATAGGGAGCCCAAGGAAAAATGAAGATGAATTGATGTTATTCTCTGTTTTTGAAGAACCGCAACTCTAAAGCATGGCTTTTACTGTGGTATTATTGTTACCCTAACATTGTGTAATTTTTGAAATGCTATTATTTATTTATTGTTCCAATCATTCATATTGTTTTTGTTGGGTTTCTTGGTTTGAATTTGGTTTTGAAAGAAAGATATTATAATGCATCTTTCAAAGAACTGAAAAATTGACTCTCCCATGAATGTATCCATGAATTTTGTATGACACAATGCTGCTTCCTTTCTGGTTTACTCTTTGAAAGGCTCATGATGTGTTTACTTATTCTTCCATGTTATCTCTGTTAGTTATTACATAATTTCTTTATGACCCAGTCTAAAGAACACTTTTCCAGGATATTGTCTTGTCTGACATTATGGCCACAGCAAGGCTGTGTGGGAAGAACAGGTTTTGATCTTTATTAGGGAATATTGTGACTCAGAAGAAAGTAGTTATGATCCCCAGCTGGGCAATGTAGGGGAACATAAAAGCAATTAGGGGATTATTATCTTGTTTCCAAATATACTATGTGTTCTGCTTTCCTAGTAATTTGGGGAGATAAGTATTTAACTGAGAATAGATAAGACACCTCAGATATGTATTTCAGAGTTTTCAAATAGACAAGAGCAGAAACACTCAGCCAAGGATCCCAGTGGGCTTGCAAGATAGATGTGAGAAGGATCAGTAAGGCATTTGAGATAAGCCATGTTGTCCAAAGCAAGGAGAAGATTACATCTCCAAGAACTCATGATTTGATGACAGATAAGCAACCTGTTATGAATATGATTTCTGGAGAAACAGGGGTGGACTTGTCTGTTTCAGACACTGGATTTGAATATAAGTTTTACCATGTAGTATTCAACTAAACAAATTTCCAACTATAATTTTGGGCTACAATATAATGGAGTGAGAAGGGTCAATATCTGGCATTCCCTTATACATGATATATTAACCCATCAGATACATTGAACTGGGAAAACCAGCAAAGGCTTCTAAGTCACAGCCTGATGTCAGCACATTATGTCAGTGTTAATCAGAACAGATGTATAAATATGAACTGTATGCTTGAGATAGTATATAATTCTTCTATGTATATATAATACATCATTTTGTTTTAAAATAGAAAGTGCACCTATTACTGGGAAAACTCAGGCCTGAGCAGTTGGGGCTTCTGACAAAGGCACAGTGCTGTTGACAACCACAGAGGTGAGCTAAGCAGCTGTATTATTTGCATCTGCAAAGGAATGGGGTCAGGGGCTAAGATTAATATTGCAACACACCGAATCCATGAGCTAACTTCTACTTTCCCTCTTATACCCCATGTCCTTTCCTTCTCCCCAGCTCACCATACATTTGCTTATCACTTTATCTTTTATGCAAATGCATAAGCATGTTCTGGTATGAATGGAAGATCCTACATCTTCATAATCACATGTTCAAAAAATGGCATCTAAACTCTTCCTAGAGGTGGGAAGTTCACTATTATAATATGTCAAAATTTATTAGGACAGGTTATTCCTTTCTGTGCTTGCTCCAAATTCTGGATTGAACTAGACTTATAGCTATAAGTTCATGAAGAGGATGCCCTGATCATGGTTACTGGATGTTGATGGCAGTTTTTGACTTGCTTTTCCATCCTCATCTTCAGTTGGCTGAATGAAGAGAATTCAACATTGTTAGTTTGGGTATGGGAGGGGCCATTGGCCTCATCGTGGATTTTGCTGGTCTCACAACTGCTGCTGATGGCCAAGTGCCCTATATGAATTGTGTCTTACTATTAAACACCATGACTAAAAACATGAAGACTCTCCCAAACTATGATTGATTTTACAATTCCACTTTTTTAAATGTCTACTCTAAAATACAAAATAAGTGTAAACAATTATTTACAGCCTAAATGATAGAGGAAATTTTAATCTGTCAGGAAAGACCAATGCTGCAGTGCTTTATATATGTGTGCAGACACTTTTAACTGTGAATTCTGCATGCATTTTACTTGTAGTCTTGTTTCAGGTTAATTTCAAAGGGTTTTTATTCAGAGTTATACAAGAAAGGAACAACAGGTAAGGGCAAGAATCAAAAAATGACTTTGTTATTGGAGTTTAATTTCTTAAAAGAAACATTTTCTAAGATGCCTCATATTTCACCTTACTCTGCTGGACAGTTATATAGAAGTATTTGGCTGACATGCAAATTGGTAGGGAGCACTTTATTTAGTCAAGAGCTTATAGTTTACTAATTTCTTCAGTTCTGGCTACCATCTGTCCAATAAGTGTATACATAGAAGTAGAAGATTGTAGTGATTTTTCCTGTTTTACATTGCCTTGGTGTTTTAGTTTATTGAAATTTATTTTGACAGTTCTCTGCTGTATACAGATGGCAAAAAGACAAGCAGTACAAAATGGTATATAGTAAAGAATAAATCTCCTTCATCACTAACTCCTCATCCCATTTTCCTTCAGCAGAGATAACTTTCATTATTATCTTTATAGTATGTTTTCAAAAATGTATTATGTAAATTCATGCTTATGAATACATTAGATTGAATTCAAATGCAACGAATGAAAGTTGTAATAATTTGTAGGATTATGTTTTTATAGTGTTCTTTAAACATTAGTTTTTATAGGACTTCAATGGCCCTTGCCAGGTCAATTATTATCTCCCCATTTCTCAACTTGTAGATAAAAGAATTCAACATAGTTCAACAAAGCTAGGGGAAGAAAAGTGGTTTGCTACAAAGGGGACACATAGGGGAACTTTTAAGGTCAAGAAAATGTTCTGCATGGTACAAGGCAAATAGAGACTAGACTTGATGCATTTTTCAAGAATCCATAGAACTGTATCCAACAAGGAGTGAATTTTAATATAGATAAACAAATTTCAAAATCAACCAGGTTGTCAGGAGATGGAATGCATAGTATGTCAAATGAATCTCATTGCATTCTAAATCTATGACATAACCACACTGGGATGTGTGAGGAATTAGCTGACATAAGTAACTTTGAAAAATGCTGTTTTTACTAGATACTATGATATTGTAGAAAAAAGAAACTATACATAGATCTTGCATGCTAGTTGGTAAATTTGTTTCTCATAGGGTTATGAGTTAAAAATGGTAAACTGCTGTACATGTATATGGTAGTTAAACAAATAAACAATTCTTGGATGGTGAGAACTAGGTTTCTCACTGTAGGAGGGGAAAGTTTCAGAGAAGCATGAAATGAAGACTGGAGTGAACCCTGAAGTACTGGAGTAAACTTATTGGAAACTTCAGAATGAACTCAGGTTTATTTAATTTATATGCAGTGTTCTCCTCGATTACCTACTAGAGAATTTTCCACAACATTGTGTTTTCCCCCTGTTTAGAGCTTGTGAGCTTTTTTCCCAAGATTCTAATTTGGAAGCTCAGGAGAGCTTGAAAGAAAATTTCACAGCATCCCTAATTAGACAGTAACATTGGTGCTCACTTATTTCCCATTTATTCTTGTGAAGTCTGTGAGAAATTTGGGGTTATGTCCCTATGAAAAAAGTAATCGTGGTGAATAGTTTGTAGATGTTTCTTCAAATTTAGGAATGAATTATAACAACAGATTATGGCAAGTTATGACAATGGAATCCCTTGGATCCCCAAGAAGGCTGTTATTAAAATAAGTTTATTAGGATAATATATGAAAATTAATTTTAGATCAGATATGACAATGTTCATAATACAATATTTTCTATAGTGAGATTATGAAAGAAAAATCATACTTCTTAATATTTTTAAAAGGATAAACAATTTCCCAAGCAATATGCGTCAACCAGATCTCAAATTTGTCAAAGGCAAAATTTCATTTTTGGTCTTCGATTTTTCAATTGACAATGTCATCCATTCCCTGGACCTTGGATTTCTCTTGAGAATTACAGTAATAAACTTGTGTATCTTTAGGGGTACATGTACATCTGATTTTATAAGGAATGGTAGAACTTCAGGAATGGAACAGGTGTATTACTGGTGAGAGAGGCCTCCATTGGGAAAGAACTACTTGAATGCTTATTAGAAGGTGAAAATCAGAGAATTTCTGGACAGAATGGGGTAGGACAGGAGATTACATTTAACCCTACAGTTTCCAAATGTTTTTTTGAATAAGAATAGGATTTTGTAGATTCTGTGTTTTCTACTTGTTACTGAGTGACATGGCAGGAAGATGTCTGGAAAAGTAGCAAGGTGATCTGTGATTCCAGTATGGGCAAATTAAAAAATCTTAAAAGGGAGATCTGGGAATGAGATTTCCATAAGGATTGCCATCTGGTGATCTAATTGACCACATTCATATGCAGGGCTCTGTGCACATCCCAGAATGACCTGAAAAAGCACTGATATCTCATCTGTACTGACTTGAGGTCCTGTTCAAGAAGGAAGTAAAGAAAGACAGAGTTGTAACCTGTCTGAACATTGAGGGCATGCACACTGCAACCCTAAATGCCACAGACACTCACCAAAAGATAGAGGCATTGGGTGGGCCACGGTGGTTCAGCAGGCAGTAATCTTGCCTGCCATGCCAGAGACCCAGGTTTGATTCCTGGGGCCTGCTCAAGCAAAAAAGTAAAAAATAAAAAAAGATAGAGGCATTGCTCAAGGAACTTAAGAAAATTCTGTCCAATCATCAGTTAACTGAGCAGAGAACTCTAGGGTCTATATGATAGAGGAAAAATAAAATTAGTTCAGAAAATAAATAAAGCAACAACAAAGCAAAAAATACCTGGTGAATGTGGGTGTGTGGTGGGGAGAAGGGGATTCTGATT